>BQNB010015096.1:0-45938 GCA_026074375.1 Tanacetum coccineum | reverse complement strand
ACCTTTCATTACAGAGCATAGAATGAACGAGTTCAAACACATAGAACCAGTGAAGCAAAAGAAAAGGAGCCTAGCGCCAGAATGAAATGAAGCAATTCGTGTCCAAGTAGAGGAACTCACAAAGGCCAACATTTTAGAAGAAGTAAAATATCAGACATAGGTATCAAACCCTGTCATTATAAAAAAGACAGACGGAGGATGGTAGCTATGTATAGACTTCATAGACGTAAACAAGGCCTGCCCCAAAGAGCATCACCCTTTACCCGTAGCTGATCAAAAAATAAAGGACCTTTGTACATTTTGACTAAAATGTTTCTTAGACGCATACAAAGGGTATCACCAAAACCCAATGGCAGAAAGAGACAAAGAAAAGATAGCCTTTTTCACAAGGGAAGGAGTGTTCTACTACAAAATATTACCCTTCAGTTTGAAAAACACAGGTGCAACTTATCAAAAATTAATTGATGAAGTGTTTAGCTATCAACTAGGGTGTAACATGGAGGTTCATGCTGACGACATGGTCATAAAAAGCAACTCTGAAGAAGAGATGCTTACTGATATCAAAGAAACCTTTGAAAGACTCCGAGCAATTAATTTAAAGCTCAACCCTAGGAAATGTTCCTTCGGTGTCGAAGAAGGAATATTTTCGGGACATCTCATCATGAAGCAGGAAATCAAGGCAAATCCTTCAAAAGTAAAAGCAATATCGGACTTACATCCTCCCAAATCAGTCGACGAGATACAAAACCTTAGTAAAAATCTGGATTCCTTAAATCGTTTTCTCTCAAAAGGAGCGGACAAGGCACTCCCTTTCATGCGGATACTGAAAAGCTGCATAAGTGGAAGAATAGTCCAATGTACAAAAGAAACAGAGGAAGCCTTCAAAGAATAAAAGAGTTTATAGAAGCACTACCAACGGTAATCGCCACAATCAAAGGCGAAACCTTGGTAATGTACCTTCCAACTTCAGAAGAAAGCATAAGCGTAGTATTGATGGCAGAAAGAGGAAAAAAGTAAATCCCTATGTATTTTGTTTGCTGAACACATCACGGAGCTGAATTGGAGTATCCAAAGTTGGAAAAACTCATACTAGCCTTCGTATACGCTGCAAGAAGACTCCGAAGATATTTATAAGCCCACCCCGTCAAGGTTCTAAGTGACAAACCCATAAAACAGGTCCTTATGAGACCAGAAAAGTCAAGACGCGTTGCTAAATAGGCTATTGAATTGGGAGAGCACAAAGTCGAATTCAGAGGATGAAAATCCGTCAAGGGACAAATATTGGCTGACTTTCTAGCTGAAACACCCTCTACATGAGACAAAGAAAGAGAGGTCGAAGAAGTGAAGAGAAAGAAACCAGAGCTAGACAACGTGTGGAAACTGTTCACTGATGGGGCCTCCAGCTTCGACGGTTCTGGAGCAGGATTAATGTTGGTCAACCCCGAAGGGAAAGAATACACTTACGCCTTTAGATTCAGATTCAAAACCACCAATAATGAGGCAGAATACGAGGCACTATTAGCAGGCCTACACATTGCTACAAAAATGAAAATCCAGGAGTTAGCCATTTTTGTAGACTCCCAGCTAGTAGCAAATCAGGTCAAAGGACTCTTCAAAGCAAGACAACCGTCATAAAACAATACCTAGGAAAAACAAAGGAGATACTACAAGGTTTCTCCAGCTACTCAATAGTGCACATCAAAAAGGATCAAAACAAGAAGGTAGACGACCTTAGGAAACTAGCTTTGATGACTTTCTCTAAACTCGCTAAGGAAGTCTTAGTAGAAGAAATACAAGAAAAGTTAATTACATAAAGGGAAGTCACAGACATAGTCAAAGAAGAGGAGAATAATTGGATGCTCCCCATCCGAGAATACTTACAGTTCAGAACACTTCCCAATGACCCGTAAAAGACAAGAAAGCTAAGGATCAAGGCCCCTCTATACAAAATAATGGATGATAGGTTGTACTGAAGGTCATACTTGTCGCCATGGTTAAGATGTGTAGGGCTGACACAAGCTAAAAACATCATTCAAGAAATTCATCAAGGTTCATGCGGGATACACGCAGGTCCACAATCAGTAATGTCGAAGATCATAAGGTTAGGGTACTATTGGCCCTCAATGCATAATGAAGCAAAGGCATTAATCTAAAGATGCGAAGCATGCCAAATCCACTCTCCAGTAACAAGAAAACCAAAGAAGGAAATGATGCCTATAATGTCAGCATGACCCTTCTCGCAATGAAGGATTGACATCGTAGGACCATTGCCAATAGCACTGGGAGGTACAAGATTCCTCATCATGGAAATTGACTACTTCCCAAAGTTGGTCGAAGCAAAGCCGCTGATATCAACAACTGGGAAAAAAATGGAGAAATTCATATGGGAGCACATAGTGTGCAGGTTCAGAGTACCCTAAATAATAATCTCCGATAAAGGAAAACAATTCGCAGAAGGTACATTCCCTATTTTCTATCAAAAGCTTGGTATACTTTAAGCCTTCACCTCAGTCTACCACCCCCAAGAAAATGGGCAAGTTGAGGTAACAAATAGAGACATTGTAAAAGGAATGGAAAGAAGACTAGGAAAAACTCACCAGGGATGGGTAGATGAACTACCACAGGTACTATGGGCACACAAAACAACCCCTAAATCAAGTAATGAAGAAACACCCTTCAGCTTGGTCTACGGCTTAGAAGCT
Organism: Tanacetum coccineum; assembly: GCA_026074375.1. NCBI lineage: Eukaryota > Viridiplantae > Streptophyta > Magnoliopsida > Asterales > Asteraceae > Tanacetum > Tanacetum coccineum. Next base: position 43,236 of record BQNB010015096.1, on the reverse strand, counting down.
GTAGTCCCCATAGAAATAAGCATAGAAACAAGAAAAATCCAAGACTTCGACGCCAAGAAGAACGAGAAAAGGCGCAAAGAAGACTTGGACATTATCGAAGAAAGACGAGATCTAGCCTTAATTAAAAAAGCATACTATAAACAAAATTAGAAGGATACTATAACAAATATGTTCGGCCATCTACCTTCAAGCCGGATATATACGTACTTCGAATCAACAACATAAGCAAAGCAGAATTCCAAGGAAAGATAGGAGCAACATGGGAAGGACCTTACATAGTCAAGAAATCCTACGGAGATGGAGCCTACAAGCTGGAAACACTATCCGGCTCCCCAATTGACCGAACATGGAATGGATCAAATCTCCATAAGTTTTACGTATAGAACTCGCTTCTCGTCATTATAGAGCCAATGTCTTGACTACTAATCACAACGATAATCCTCATTAAAAGTGTAGCAAACTAAGTGTTCATACTCGAAATGATGTAAATCTTTTTATACTATCAATGAAATGGATTCCTTCAAATCTTTTGTACTAACATTCACGACAAAAGATACTATCAGGCCACATATAAGCCTTATCATTATAGCTTAACATTCGAAGGGTGATGTAAGGCCACACATGAGCCTTACATGAAAAACACCTAAATTCACGTTACACGCATCTAAGTATTAAAAAGTCTCAACGAACGAAGGGGTGATGCAAGGCCATACATGAGCCTTGCATGAAAACACCTAAATCCATGTTAACTTTTTCAACGGTTCTAAACCTTATAAGCGAAAAACCCTCTATCACAAGCGAAAAACCGCTTGTCCAAAACTCCTGGTTGAAAACAAAGCAATTCATAGGCCACACTTGAGCCTCATTATGCACGCAAATGGATATTTTGCAAGGCAATGCTTCATAAAAGCAACAAAAGGAAAAAGCAATAAATCATTTGCAAAACAAGTCACGGGTACATACAACCCAGATAGTCAAATAACGCCCACACAAGCGACCTTCACGGAGCCTTCAAAGATAAAGGCTTGGAATGGGATAAAGCAGGATTTGAATGAAGTGACTGTGGTTTATTCGACAACAACTGCTCCATTAAAGCATATGGATCTATAGTTAATTCAACCAAGAAGGGATAGGAAGCATTAGCCAGGTCATCCCCAGCTCGATCAAATTCTTCTTTTGAAGAAGGACGATAACCAAGCATTTTCTCCAACATAAAAGGTTCCTTCAAATTAGATACCTCCTTAAACGCTGCACACTTGTCATGGAACTTAGATGCCTTAGCAAGTTTAGCAACAAGAATACCCACCTCATCGCTTTGAATGAGCTTCATGGCTGCATCTGGAACAACTTTAGTTACTACAGCGGCCCTATCCTGCTTCAAACCATCAATCTCTTGCAACAACTAGGCTTCAAAGATCTTAAGCTTCTCTCTCTTAGACTCAAGATCTTTGACCCTCGCACGAAGGGTAGACAAAGTTTGCTCATAGTTAGCCAATTTCTTCTCCTCGAGCATAAGTCTGCTGTACTCATTATGAAGGCCATTGACCCGCCCTTGTAAAATTTCAATTTTGGAACGCATATCGGAGACAATATGATTCTTGTCCAAATCCTAAAGAGCTTCATTACAATTCTTCTCCAACTCAGCGTAAGCCTTGTCCTTCTTGACTTCCCTTTTTCGGATGGCATCACAAGAAGCCTTGGCTTTATGAAGTGAAGAAATAAGCTCCCGAGTTCTGCTATTCAACATATTGTCAAGAATAGCTTGACACATATAGGCACTATCATGAATATCGTAGAGCTGCTCCAAACTAATCTCCTTCAAATGTTGTTTCCATGACGGAGGGGTTACGTGGGCAACAACCCAGTGACAATCAGTAGCATCCCTCAGCTCTTTAGCAAAAGGAAATTCTGCGAATAACAACAAAAAGAGAGAGGAAACAACAATCAGCAAATAGCCACAGCAAAAGGAGGCGAAGAAATTACATATAACGAGAACTTAGGATCTTCCATGAATATCAAGATTACTATCAACATCAAGGGGAGTAGAAGCATCACCAACAACTTTACTCGCCTGAGGAGGAACCTTTTGAGTCCTTTGGCGAGAATCCTCCCTATGAGAACCAACATCACGCTTCCTTTTCCCAGCGGCCTTCGATGTATTGCCTATTTTTAGATCATATGGTTTGGAAAGATCAACTGGAGTTAAGTCATCATTCTCATGAGAAGCATTGTCAGAGTAAATGATGTTTTTAGCAAAAGCCGAAGGGTGTACAACTGATATGGGATCTGCGTCAACCACTAGACTTCTATTATTCATAGACTTCATAAACGGAGAGTCCTGACCCTCATCCAAACCTCTCCCTGGTAAGAAATTAAACTCACCATCCACTCCTTGAATCATAAAGCTCCTAAAATCTATTTCTAAAACAAGCCAAAGACCAAAGAATAAATTACGAAGCCGTGCAGGCTAAATCACATTATCAAATAAACAAATATATACTCTGTCCATGATGATAGATTACAAGCTTTTTGGGGCTATGTTTCCACAAGGTCTTTAGACCTGCAAGATAAAGAATAGGGTTCGGAAAAGACCGGACATTACAAGAATAGGTGGCGATTTAATTGTACAACGGGTCTACTTGAGACTGTAAGGGAATCTTGTCTTTAAAGGATTTTTTATCCAGCTTATTCTCTTCAAGAAGGAGCTCCGGGTAATCGGAAGAGATTATTTTGTTCTTGATAAAAAAGAAACTACCTTTCCAACATTCAAGGTGAGATATAGGTTTAGTTAAGGCTTTAGGCACATTAGCACCACCCCTGTTTAAATAACTAGTCACCAGCAGGGCTGAGGTTTAGGAATGATCGGAGGAGATCCATGGTAGGCTCATCACCATAGGCCTTACACATTACAGCAAAGGTCGTAAGCTTCACAATCACAAAAGGATTAAAGCGAGAAATATGAACTTTGAAGTAATTAAACACTTTACATATAAATGAGGGGATGGGGATTCTTAAGTTAGAAAGTGTGAAGTGATGGATGTATAAGCCAACGAACCTAAGAGGAACGTCATAAATACTTTGTGATTTTTTCGGAAGAATAACTCTAACATTCCGAGGAATGTCATAGTCATGAAAAGTTAGGATAATTGTTCTTTGATTAACATACACATTTGAGAAGAAATGATAAATTTAGAATCCATCAAAAATCAAGAAAGAAGATAATTACCTTGTGGGAAGAAGATTTATCAGCAGTAGTCAAGAAAATGACGTAAGGCAACAGTAAGGAGAAAATTACAGTGATAATTCCTTTTAAATAACGAAAGGAGTATATATCGGTTCGTACACGTGTACGGATGGATTAACGATATATTTGAAAGTTACAATTAAAGGGTGTTAGCCTCAAAATATTAAGTCAAACAAGGAAACTCGGTCTTTATTTATTAGTCGTTGTAATTGGCTAGAAAGGGAGTCGGGCTCGTGATTTAATCTAATATTGTATACGTTGCGGGCTAAAGCCCAAAACCCGAGCCGGCCCAACAACCCTACACCTAGGCGTCACCCTAGGGTAGTAAGAAACTATAAATACCCCTCTCCCTCTTGGAGAGTGGAGTTTGTTATTGTTGGTCTTAGTTGTTAATCTTTGTGCAAGAGTAATCAACATCCTCTTTTTTTCCTCTCTACTTTCTCTCTCTAAAATTCTTTCATTCTTCTATCTCTTTTCTTATGGTTTCTTATCATTGATTCATACCTATTTGTATGGAAGTGAAATGATATAATAGGGTACCGACATTTGGTATCAAGAGCCTAGGGGATACCGAGTTGTGTCGTGTGGTTTATTTACATTTTTTTCTTTTCTTTTTCGGTTCGAAAATGATATAAATCTTTCAAAAGTGAGTTTTTGATCTTCCTAACTCCTCATAGGTTTTATCTTGTTTAAAGTTCGGTTCGTTTTTATTGTTAAAAAATCTGTACCGAGTTTGAAAAAAACAAATTCTACCAAAAAAATAGGATCACTGAATTTGTGATTATTCCGAATATTGTAATAGTGCACACATTTTTTGGTTTTATCGAAAAGTGTGTTCTAGGATTTCATTTCATTCTTGGTAATTCGCATAAGTGTTGTAATAGTGCACACATTTTTCGGTTTTATCAAAAAGTGTGTTTTAAGATTTAATTTTATTCTAGGAACTTAGCATAAAATTTGTAATAGATACACAAACTCTCGGTCCTATCGAGTTTTGTCTTAGGAGAGTTATTATCGAATTTTGTAATAGGCAAATTTGTTAGATAATTTCCATTTGTAACTTGCTGAATTTGCTTCGACGACTTGTCCGAGAAATTTGTCCGACAAATTCTACCGAGTCTTGCTTTGTCTGAGAAACCTTCCGAGTTTGATCTATCCGATATCTTACAACATTTGTTACCGGATTTGATTTATTGAATTTATTATCGGATTTGATTTACCGAGTTTGTTACCGTGGTGATTATCGAATTTGCTTTACCGATTTTGTTACCGAATTTGTTACCAAATTTTGTACCGGATTTGTTTAATCAAATTTGTAAATCGAACCTGTAACATCAAGTCAAAACCACAACACAACTTTATCATCTTAAGATCCTACAAATCATTTTCACTTCATAATTCAACAATCATTCATCATGACAACTCTAATCACAACTTCCACAACCGACAGTCAAATGCATAACAACATAATGGCAGTTGGTTTAAGGGATCGTCCACCAATGCTTGCAACACGATGATATGCACAATGGCGATCACGGTTCTTACGATACATTGATACAAGACCAAATGGTGATGCCTTACGGAAGTGCATTCTCAAATGTCCATACACTCCAACGATTGTCACAACACCAGCTGTTCCTGCAACAGAGGATTCTCCGGCAGTTCTTGAACAAACAACAGTCGAGACAGTTATGAATATGACTCCTGAAAACAGAGCTCATTTTGAATCAGAAAAAGAAGCGATTCATTGATAATTGACTGAAATTTAGAGATGCAAATATACTCAACTGTTGATGCAATGTCACCCAGCTAAAGAAATATGGGGAAGCCATTAAAAGCTACAACCAGGTGAATCACTCATGTATTTCAAGATAGTCATCAAACTTATTTTGGGAGTTTGGTCAATTCACCTCTCACGATGGAGAAACAATTGAGTCTTACTACACAAGATTCTACAAGATGATGAATGAAATGATCAGAAACAATTTGACAGTTGCTACGATGCTAGTCAATGTTCAATTTCTTTAACAACTTCAACCAGAATGGTCAAGATTTGTAACAATTGTCAAGCAACAACACAAGTTGGATGAAGTTTCATACCATAAGCTCTTTGACATTCTGAAACAAACAAAATGAAGTTGTATTGAACTCCCATGCCTATGGCCAAGAATGCTAACCCATTAGCACTTGTTGCTACTGCTCAAACACTTCAAGACCCTTATTACCAATCATCAAAACCTCACAAATCATATGCACCAACATCAAAAGCTTCACTTCCAACCAGATCTCATGCAACTACAAGATACAAAGGCAAAGAGATAGCCCACCAATCACACAACATCAGAGTCAGCTCTGAAGAAGAAAAGTGATGTCCTGAACAATGCTCAGAAGGAATAAAGACATGCAGAAAAATTTGGCTCTCATTGCAAAGTACTTCAAGAAACTCTACAAACCTACCAACAACAACCTCAGAACTTCCTCAAACACTAGAAACAAGAATGTGGATACTACTCCAAGGTACAAGAATGACAATCAGACTTGACGGGAGGGAATCAGAGGGCAGTGATTTGTTTGGCTAGGGAAACAGTAGGTGGTCCATTAGTGCAACAGACTGGGAAACAATGTTTTAACTGCAAGGAATTTGTCAATATGCTAAGGGAATGCAGAAAGCCAAAACGTGGTAAAAGAACTCCACGTATCCACAAGGAAAAAATGATGCTGTGTAAACAAGCGAGAAAGGGTTCAACTTCAAGCATAGCAATCTGACTGCTAGCCAGACATGGAAGAAGAGATTGAAGACCAAGAGTGGAAGCACATTACAGTTTACATGCAAAGAATTCAGGAGGTACCTAATGCAGACACATGGCACAGATGTAGATCATTAGAACAGGTACAATACGATACTGACGATAATGTGTTTGCCAATGACATACAACATTTTGACCAATCTAAATCCATTAGTAACACAAGTGCAGTGGAAACGGGTGATAGTAATGTCACTCCTGACTTACTGGATATGCGTGATAATGATATTCAGGATAACCAAAATGATGTAAAATGTGATGATGAGCGTGTTGCACTGGCTAATTTAATTGCTAATTAAAAGCTTGATGTCGATGAAAACAAAAAGAATTCAAAAGCAATTAAAGAAGCAATGCAACATTGACTCAAGAGTTAACCTGAGTGCAAAATCAATCTTACGGAAACAGTATAACTCTATGGGAATCTAATCGTAATCGGGAAAAGTTTCCTGATTGCACTTCAAATTAAACAGACTGAGTTTGAGAGGGTTCAAGGCCTTTTAATGATCGAACATTGACCTTGAAAAACTTAACGTAGGTTAAATGAACTCTAGGACAATTAGCTCAAAAAGAAACTGACATAAAAGAAAGTATAAAAGTTAAAGCCTAGGTAATTTCAGTTATGTCCAAGCGAAACATGATGAGTTAGTACAAACAAGTCTTTTAACCAAGTCACATTACGAAGGTCTTTTCAATGAAAAACAAAGGTAATAAACAGATTTGAGCTAAGGAAGAAAAAGAATGACAAATAATTTCAAGGGAACCCAGTTAAAGTTTTTGAATGAAATTGTTTACAAACGGAGTCAATCAATCCAAACCATTCATATGTTAAATGCCCTACATTTAATGGAAGACCTACCTTTGCCAATCCAAGGTACCTAAAAAATGCTCAAAATGAGATACCATGTTGTTGCGATCCACATGACAATCCAAACCTGCAAACAGACTCGTCCCCGGATCGGAGAGAGACTCTGACTCTAGATAACGAGAGTGATCAAAATTGAATAAAGACTTAGTGAAACCTATTATGACTACACAAAGTTAAATAGTCTTTATGAAATTTTTAAACCCCCGACTCAGCATTATGAAATTCAGTTCGCACAGGCAAATGAAATAAGAAAGAAAATGTGGAGAAAATCATTTGTGAAAACAAAACAAATATTTATCAAAACCTAATTCTCTTACCAGTGTCTGAAATCAATAATCAAAAGTAACCAAGCATATAATGTCAAGATGAATAACATTAATCACTAAAAAAATTGTCAATCAAGCATGGGGTAAACACATTCAATGACCTTCTTCATCTTCGTAACCCAACTACGCAAGATATGGAAATCCAAGTTAAGACATGGGTTTTGATGCCCCTTGCCATTAAGACTCGAATTATAGTTTGCATTGTACATGAACTTAAGCAAAGAAAATGCATGTAGATTTAACGTATGTTGAATCTCATAGAAGAATAACTTGAAGAACTAAGAAACTGATAAGGCAGAATTTTCCTACATGGTATGATATGCTTTTGCAAAGAATGTGTCAAAGATGTTATGTGTTCTTATAGTAATCTTCCATCTGATTAGATGAATCACTGAATTACAATGCTTATATCTTCATAAAGTCAGAATGTGAATGTCTTGCACAAAAGCTTTCTAAACAAACTGAATTTGTAAGTAAAGAGATTTACACTTAGCTTTTACGGAGTTTTGCTAAATTAGAAAAACACTCAATTTCTCTTGAAATCGCTTTACAAGAATGTCAAGAACAACTGAAAAATGACACAGTTTTGCAAAGAAAAGGCATCAAATGTATTTCAAAAGGAACATGAACAAATATTTTTAAAATACAAAGATTTGAAAGCTCAACTGCAAGACAAGAACATTGCAATAAGTGAGTTAAAGAAACTCATTGAGAAATGCAAAGGAAAATCTGAGGAAGACTAGTTTTATAAACCATCCTGTTGTTCGACAACCAAATGCTCAAATGAATCCAAAACCCATCATTATAGGAAACCGGCTCCTTTTTCAGACCTTCTTGGGAGAGAAATAGTTGCAAAGAACAGTCGTTTTAAAAACTAATGAGTCAGAGGGTTTATCAAAACCAGTCACTCCACAGAATTTGCCTCAAAAAGCAACGCAAGCTGTAAGAAACACAAATGTGATTAAACCAGGCATGTATCGAATTGCAAGTAGTACCACACAAACTAGAGCACCAGTTGAATCAGACTTCTAGGAATACTAATCCTCGCGTTATCTACATCTACAGGAGTAGCTCACAAAACTAATGTTAGCAGACCACAGCCTAGGAGCAATCAAATGAAAGATAAGGTCGTGCCAAACACTAGTCATGTGAAGTTTAAGAAGACTGAAGTAGAAGAACACCCTAGGATTTCTAGTATTTCTAATCAAACAAAGTCTGTAACTGCGTGTAATAACAGTTTAAATTCCAGAACTTCGAATGTTAATGCTGTTTGTGCTACTTGTGGAAAATGTGTGTTTAATTGAATCATGATGCTTGTGTTTCTAAGTTTTGAAGACGTATGCTAGAACAAGAGCCTAATGAGAGCCCAAAAGTACAATTAAACCCAAAAAGTCAAGGCGAACAAAATCTGTGCAACACCCAATAATGAAAATAGTTTGCATCAAAATCACTATCACAAATTCAAGAGTTACTATTGAATTTTGTATAAGAGAACTAGTAAGGCGTGGAAATGGTGGATAGCACAACAATGCCCATCAGCATATACATGGGTCCCTGAGACAAATAGGAAATGGGTACCTAAAGTTAGGAACGAAAGTGTGACTAAGAAAGTTAGTTTTTCCATAGATAATGTATCTAGGATAACTAATGTCTTAAAACTCACAAACTTTAGGATCCAATTTGTCATGTATTCCATCGTCCTCTAATTCTCTTGCAGATTGTACAACTCATCCTATTCATTGTTGACTCTGGATGCACAAAGCACATGACGGGTAATCTATCTCTGCTGTGCAATTCTGTTGAAAAATACTTGGGTACCGTTCGTTTTAGCAATAATCAATTTGCTCCAATTCTTGGTTATTGGAGATATGGTTCAAGGACATATCACACTCAAAAGGTCCTATAAGTTGAAGGTCTCAATCAAATCTTTCTCAGTTTGGTAATCTTATGCGGATTTGGAGGTTGCATTTCGGAAATCTACGTGTTTTGTTAGAGATCTTCAGGGAAACGACTTACTAACCGGTAATCGTGGAACTGATCTCTATACAAATTTCCCTTCAAGAAACCAATTCTTCAACTCCATTCTGTCTCAGGCTAAAGCATCACCAACTCAAGCGTAGTTATGGCATCAAAGACTTTCTCATCTCAACTTCGACTACATCAACTTGCTTTCAAAGAAGATGTTGTGATTGGTTTACCAAAACTGAAGTATGTCAAGGATCAACTATGTTCCTCTTGTGAAGTGAGTAAAGCAAAACGAAGTTCATTCAAGTTAAGACTATTCCAATTTAAAAGGACGGTTTAATTATTTTTTTTAGCTTCATATGGACTTATGTGGTCCAATGCTGGTTGCTAGCATAAATGGGAAGAAATATATTCTGACCATTGTCGATGACTACTCCAGATAAGTTGTGACTCTCTTTTTATGTTTCCAAGCTGAAACACCAAAGTTTTAAAGTCTTTCTCACGAAAGATCCAAAGAAATCTTCAAGTCCCAGTAATTTCAGATCGCACTGACAGAGGCCCTGATCTTAAACAAGACACTTAATGCATTCTTTAAAGAAGAAGGAATTGAGCATCAAACTTCTACTCCTCGAACACCTAAACCGAACGGCGTTGTCTAAAGACGAAACCGCACTCTCGTTGAGCCTGCTCAAACAATGCTTTCGGCTTCTACACTTCCTTTATTATTATGGGCTGAAGCAATTGCAACCGCATGCTATACTCAAAACAGATCAATCATCATCCCAACTTATGAGAAAATGGCATATCACATCATTAATGACAGAAAACCCTCAATTAAACACCTTCACATCTTTGGTTGCACTTGTTACTTAACAAGGATGGTAAATTTTGGATTAGATGAAAGAAAAAGGGGATCCGTGCATTTTGGTGGGATACTCCACTCAGTCAAAGGGATATCGTAACAAGAGAACAAGATTGATAGTTGAATCCATCCATCTCAGATTTGATGAGATCAAAGAGATGTTCGAGACGTCTGTTTGCTATGACACTTCAGGCCTCTTCCCCAACGACAAAAGCGTCAGATTATGAACAACCCGTGACCCCGCACCAAAACTACAAAATGTTTCTCCTTCAACAGATACAACAGTTCCATCACAACAGGAGTTGGATCTTCTTTTCGGTCCTTTGTACGATGAATTTTTCAATGATGGTACTTCTCGTGTCAACAAGTCTTCTTCTCCCACCGATAATTCTGCTCCACAAGACACACACCCTTCAACGAATATTCACCCTACATCAGAACCATCAACTCCTACAAATGTTCATGCTGAGGAAAACAACGATAATCAAGCAGAATTTACCAATCCTTTCTGTACACCGGTACAAGAAAATGCTGAGTCTTCCTCACGCAATATTGGTAATTCAAATGTGCATAACTTCAATCAACCTCAAGATTCCGAATACCGATGGACAAAAGATCACCCGTTAACTCAAGTTCGTGGCAATCCATCCAAGCCAGTGCAAACAAGACGACAACTTGCAACAGATCCTGAAATGTGTATGTTCCACCACTCACCGTGAGTATTGTTGAACCGAAAACATTGATGGAAGCAATGCTGATATCTGCATGGATGAAAGCAATGCAGGAAAACATCATCAGTTTGAAGAGATTCGACAATTCTGGGAACACGTTGACAAACCTTGTGGCAAGAACGTAATCAAGCTAAAGTGGTTATGGAAAAACAAAAAGGATGAAGACAAACTGTAATTCGCAACAAAGCACGACTTGTAGCAAAGGGTTATGCTCAGGAAGAGGTTATTTATTTTGAAGAATCATTTGCTCCAGTAGCTCTCTTGGATGCCTGTCAGATTTTTGTCGCATATGCTTGCACACAAGTTATTTCCAATGTAATCAAATGGACGTGAAAATGGTATTTCTTAAGGTCCATTGAAGGAGAAGTTTATGTTACACAACAGACGGATTCGTTGATCCTGAATCATCCTACAAAGTATATACCCGTCTACGGAAAGCACTATATGGATTCGAAAACAAGCTCCGAGAGCCTGGTATGATGAACTCCTTAAAATTCCTGATTTTCCAACGGTTTACTCAAAGGTATCTTGACCCACCCTATTCATGATAAAATACGGGGAGACATTCTACTGGTGGAAATTACGTGATGACATATTTTTGGTTCACAAACCCTAAATTTTCAAACGTTTGAAAAATTAATGCACTAGATTTGGAAGATGTCCCATAAATGGGGGAAATGAAAATTCTTTTAGGACTTCAGATCCACCATCCCCACGCGTTTTATTTTTATCAATCAGGCCAAATATACTTTTAGAGATTCTGAAAAAACATGGTATGGGATAAAGGAAAAATCATTGGTACACTATGGCTACGAAACCTAAATTTAGATGCAGACTAGATGGGTGGAACCCGTAGAACAAAACTGACAACCGGAGCACAATCAGGTCACTCAATAATCTAACATCTAGTAGACCAGACACAGGCAAGCCTGTATGTTACTGTGCAAGACATCAATCAAACCTACTGAAAAACACCTCAAAGAGGTTGTAAAGTATCTATACGATACTTAAGAGGTACCATTCACATGGGACTCTGGTATCTGCGAATGGTTTCTGCTTTGAACTAACAGCTTTTTCAATGGCCGATCATGCTGGTTTGCGTTGATACTCGCAAAACAACATCTGGAGGGAACACAGTTCCTAGGTGATAAGCAAATCATCTAGATGTCCAAGAAACAGGGACTGTACTACCATGGTCCATCCGCAGAGGCAGAATACTTGGCGTTATCTGCAAGTTTATGCTCAAGGTAAGTGTTGATACGGACACAGCTTCAAGATTATGGCTTCAACTACAACAAAATACCGTTGTATTGCGACTCTCAGTCAGCCATAGCAATATCATGCAACCCCGTGCAGCACTCCCGTACCAAGCACATCCATACTCGGTATCATTTCATCAAAGAACAGGTTGAAAACGGTATAATTGAATTGACAATTTCAGACTGGAATACCAATTGTGCTGACATGTTTTACTAAAGCCCTTCCTAAAGAAAGGTTTCAGTATCAAAGTAGACGAATTGTTATGAGAATTTGACTCCAGCAGAACTGGAGGTCTGACAAAACGAATCTTACTTGATACCTCATCAAACATCAGCAAGTACAAATATTTATGAAAAAAAGAAAAAAAGAAAAAAATATAAAATTTCAAAAAGAAAATACAAAATCAAAAAATCAAAAATGTTTCAAAAATCTTCTTCTTGACATGTCCTCTGAATCGATAACATTTACGTACCTAGAAATGTCTATTAATATTGACACAGGCGTGTTAAATTAAGTTCGAACAGAGTTTCAAATGCTTTCAAAACATGTCATTTCTAATTTTTCTTGATGGCTTATTGTGGCATATATCAGTACGAAACCCAGGGACTCAAGTGAAAGAAAGTTTATCCTATAGAAGATAACTTTATCCTAACCAATCGAGTAAAATCAACTTTCTCGTCCCTTGAGCAGTTCTTACAAGACATTCAAAGTTTTGAGCTTAAGAAAATGATAGGTACCAGTAAGTACCTACCCTAAGAGATGGAGAGAAGTCCTTCTAACATGATGAGTTTTTTCAAAATGTTGACCAACAATTTTTCAAGAATTTCTCACTGACCATTCATAATCTTTCAAATTATGTGTTCAAAACACTCCATCTTTTAAGTGGGGAGTTTTTTTCAAAAACAAAGTGTAATTAGTTGGATACATCATATCACGACCATATCTTAGTATCAAACCATTCCCAAAAAGTCTCTTAAATAACAACAAATAATAATGACAATTCAAAAGAATAATAGTTATAAGATGACAAAGTGTTTCACCCAATTTTTATATCCATTTTCCAACTTGGTATCATTTTATTTGTGTCATACATTAAGTAAAATTAAGGGGGATCAAAGATGAAACAGTTCCCAAATAATTCATGCTAAGCTATCACATTTTTCCCGCCATGGCCTTTTTCAAGACAAATTTATAATCACACAGTATTTCAAAAACTAAGTGACTGAGAAATTATAATAAGGGGGAGGAAATGTTAATTAAAAATGTGATCTAAAAGACTCAAAGTGCTATTCTGAAACGGTTTTTGGTTCAACTAATCCCTAACAACACTTAAATTCACAAAGATTCTAAAGCATAAGGTGTTAGTTAGGAATCATCCTATGATCCCACCAGAACCGGAGTGAACACCAAATGACACTCCATAGTTGAAATATCAGTCCTTAGGAATGATTTGGAGATGAATGGTGTAAAGGGGAAAATGCTGACTAAGAACTGAGGTTAAACACTGGAACAATCACAACCAAGGTGTTAAGTAATGACGTCTTGGTAAGCATTGAAGGGGTTGAAGAATGAAAAAGAAATGTATGGATAAAGGGTGAAAAGAAAGAAGCCCTCCACACAACTTTAGGCAGAAACCGGGTCAATACATAATCTATCAGATTCACAAAGATGAATTCTGGTATTGAAGACAAGACATCATGGACCCAGTGATGCACTGCACAACCCTTCCTAGCCATTCGGGTTTCTCTCAAAAGAAACTTGTCTCATTTGTCACGGAGATACACACGACTTCTATTGACTTTCTCACTCCGAGATAAGTTTTTTTTGGATATTGAATAGGAGGCAGTCTGCTCCAGCCACCGAATACTAAAAACCGCACTAATCGAGTCTAGAGCCAAGAGATCATCAAATAAATCTCATTAGGACACATTCCATGACAAACACTTGTTGAACATCATTAAGTTCACAAGCTGTTAACAAGAGTCCTACGCATTATCCTTGTGATTCTGCCAGAACATTCAGAGTGATACTCTTTAGTATTCACAATGACGAATGGAAATCCTTCCAGTGTCATCATCAAACAGCACTGCGGTAGGTGACTTGCGAGATTCTATATGAATCAAACTTGTGTCAACTGGAAAGAAACGATGGTGCGATTCAATGTGAATCAAACTTGTTCCAGGAAATGAATTGACGGCTTAATCAGAAAGATAGTAACTATCTGATTCACTCTTACCGTGTTGTCTGCTTTGAGACGTTCCGGTAATGAGAACTAGCAAGCATGGCAAATCTAATACATCTGTGTTAGAAGATCCTACGCTTTGAGCTGGAAACCCTGTCAAGGAGATTCTTTGAATCTACCTGATCACAGGTACAGTATTTATACTGTAAAACGGTCCTACGGAACCGGAGGTTAATCTAACCAAATCCGGACGAATGACAAAGCCATATTCGTCCACCCGCTTTATTGCTAACTGTTTTATTTCAGGATACATAAAGATGGAGATGGTGATGCCTCATTCCAGCTGAAGTCGGATTCATTACCACATGCTCATGCTCACTCTACAAAGACATTCTATAAGCATCAAGATTCAAGAATCATGAAAGCTCAAGAATTAAAGACAAAGACTTCCGCAAACTCTGATATTAACGATAACTCCTCAGAAATCAAGCTTCGGGGGAGATTATTAGAAAGCTTTCAAGATGATGCAAAGTATGAGCATGTTGGTCAAGACACAAGATCGCAAGGTGGCAAAGACGTTAAAGACAAACAAGGATAAAGATTTAAAGATCTTGGAACAAAAGACAAAGTCGAAAGACAATGACAAAGGCTCAAGATCAAATATCACAAAGCATGAAGGAACAAGCCTACAACAAGATAAAGACCAAAACAAAGACTCAAGAACTAAACGACAAAGCAATCTCAATAAGTCCAAGGAAGTAAGATTCAAAGACCTCGCTTCGGGGGAGATTGTTAGCCTCAAAATATTAAGTCGAACATGGAAACTCGGTCTTGATTTATTAGTCGTTGTAATTGGCTAGAAAGGGAGTCAGGCTCTTGATTCAAACTAATATTGTATACGTTGCGGGCTAAAGCCCAAAACCCGAGCCGACCCAACAACACTACACCTAGGCGTCACCCTAGGTTAGTAAGAATGTATAAATACCCCTCTCCACTCTTGGAGAGGGTGTTGGTTCATTTGTAACTTTTCATTTGCAAGTAATCCACAATCTCATTTTTCTCTTTAGTTTCTCTCTTTAAAATTCTTTATTTATCTTCTCATCTTATTTTTCTTACCGAGTATGAAGTGAAGGTGGTTTCGGGTTACCGACAGATATACTACCCCATACTAAAATTAAACATTGTCCTCAATGTTTCCTAGCCAAAGACTTAAAAACCCCATACTAGAACTCAAAAAGGTCGAATGCATAACCTAAATATGAAGAAAGTATTTCAAAAATCTTAAGCCGTTTATTAAGTGTGCTATAAGATAAATGTTAGACGATAATAATCTTTAGGATATCGGATTTCCCCAAACAAAGTTCGTATTTCCTCGTAATGGTTTGGTGTTCTGTGTATTGTCTATCGTAGCGGTTTGGTACACTGTTCTGGCGATTTGTTAGTGTCGTACACTATTACAACAGTTTGTCCTATTAGCACAGCAGGTTTTCTTATTTGGCAGCGGTTTGTCAGTCTTAAAAGGGATAACGGTTTGGCGTGTAGTGTAGCGGTTTACTAGGTAGCAGTTTATATGTTTCGAAGATTTTTTTCTAACAGCGATTTGGGAAACAAAACTCTGTCCACTTGGTTTCTTGGCAGCGGTTTGACATTATATCTTCGTAGCGGTTTACCAGCAATATTCTAGTAGCGGTTTGGCATTCATAGTGGTTTGATACCATAGCGATTTATAGGTTTTTAAAGACTAATTCTCATAGCGATTTGGGAAACAAACCCTTGCGCATTTCATTTCTAGGTAGCGATTTGGCAGTTTGTCTTCATAACGGTTTACCATTCGTAGCAATTTAGCAATAGGGGTTTGACGGTAGCGGTTTGTCAGTAGAGGTTTGATTACTATTCCAACGGTTTGAGACATTATTTTGGACTATTGGGCTTCTTTAAAATTTTAACTACTTTCAAACTTAAAACTTAACAAACCAAAACAACAAAAACACTTAATATCACTTCACCACTTTTAACATATATTCACTAGTCATTGATCGATCCAATCATATCATTTCACAATCACTTAAAATGTCTTATCAGTCAGAAGATATTCAAGCGGCCGGTTTCGATACCCGCCCTCCCATGCTTGACATGACTAATTTTGATTCGGCAACAACGAATTCAGTTGTACTGTAAGGGAAAAGATCATGAAGAGTACATACTTAAGTCTATTGATGAAGGCCCATTCAAGATGGGACGGTGCAGAAATGAGATTGCTACAGGTACTGATGGTCCTTATCTAGGCCCAGAGCGAGACAGAGCAGTTGCAGATCTTTCACAAGCTGAAAAGGATAGACTTAGAGCTGACATTCGTGCAACGAATATCCTTCTTCAGGGTTTGCCAAGAGACATCTAAAAACTCATTAACCATAACACGGATGCTAAGGATATTTGGGATAATGTGAAGATGTTATTGGAAGGTTCTGAATTGACCAAAGATGACCATGAGTCTCAGTTGTACGATGAATTTGAACATTTCGGGAAACACAAGGGTGAAAACATTCATGACTACTACGTTAGGTTTACAAAGCTGATCAACGACATGAGACACATCAAGATGACCATGCCTAAAATTTAGCTGAACTCTAAGTTGATAAACAACATGTTACCCGAATGGGTTAGATTTGTGATGGCGGTCAAGTTAAACAAGGGTTTGAAAGAGTCCAATCATAATTAGTTGTATGCTTACCTAAAGCAACACGAGTTGCATGCCAATGAGAACAAGACGCTGATGGAAAGACTCAACCAACACTCACATGATACACTTGCCCTAATGTCTAATGTCTCACCTTATCAATATCCTTCATCATCATCAATTCCTCTACAACCTTCATACATTCCACCAGTCACATACCAACCTCAGTTTACTGATAATACACAACTTGATACAGGTTTTTCCCCAGCTGATGAATTGCTAAACAATTTAACGAAACAAGTTGCCTTTCTCGCCCAACAATACAAAACACAATTTCCTCAAACCAATAATCAATTGAGAACCTCCTCCAACACACAAAATCAAGTTGTAGTGCAGAATGGCAGGGTTGTGGTTCAGAATGTTCAGGGGAGACGGAACAGGGTTCAGGGAAACAATGCTCGGGGTGCTGCTGCTGCAGGTAATGGGGGAGCTCAGTACAGAGCTGGTAATGCAAATGCTGGGCAAGGAAAGCCAATCAAGTGTTACAACTGCAATGGGATTGGTAATATAGCAAGAAACTGTATTCAGCCAAAGCGACCGCAGAACTCTGACTACTTCAAGGAAAAGATGTTGCTGATGCAAGCACAAGAAAATGGAGTAGATTTAGATGAGGAGCAGCTGTTGTTTCTTGCAGGTGGACAAAGCAACACTTTTGATGATGAGGTAGACGAGAGACCAGTTCAGGATATGGCCCATGTCATACCCCACCAAGGCGAAACTACGAGGTGTAACATATTTATAAACATCACACAAGATGATAGATAAACCACCATACATGATTAAGAAAAAAGAAAGTTATCCGAATCACAACAATACCAAATACAAGTTTAAAGAGTACAAAAGTCAACATAAGTTGTTTTTCTTCTGAACATGGATATCCAAAAATACAGTAACTGGGAAGAAAGTAGACATCTTTAACAAGTCCAAGTGCAAGTACACTAAATTTCCAACTTTAGGAATGTCACCTGAAAAGCATGATAAAAACGATCAACTATCGAAATAGTTGGTGAGCTCACAAGATTATGTACACAAAATATAGTTTTAGAAAAGAGTAGATGTCCGATAATAGTTTGCCAACTCAATGGCAAGTTATCAAAAACTGTTGTCCAAACCAAAATCAATTTCCAAACAAGTTGAGAGTCAGAAACAATACTATGTATAATGTATGCTTTATAGCATTTGCGAGACACTCTTTAAAACGTATTCAGCCTAACCGTTCCAACATCCAATCAAGTTCTACTTGTATAGTGTGGCACAAACACTTAGTACTATGCACCCTCGTGCGGGGAGTGAGGAGGGGCTAATATCCTAATAGCGCTATCTATATAGTAATTACGTCTCAATCCACACGATGAGGGGGATAATGTGTTAAATTGTAGTGGGGGTTTCCATGATTCAATCATATATATACATATTCAAGTTCAAAGTTAAAAGTTCAAAACGTTTCCTAAGTTCAACAGTTATAACCAAGTCCATACATTCAAACATGTTAAGTTCAAATATGCTCAAAAGATTAATTACTTAAAAGTAATTTAACAAACGACACATCATGCTTTCCACCCCAAAACATTTAAAACATGTAAAAAAGGGGAATGTGAAAAACTCACCGTAGATAGGAGTATCGATCGAGAAAATTAACAAAGGAAGAACAATGTCATCACTCTACGCGTCCTATATTAATAGGGTCTGCTTTTAGAATATATGTGATTATAAGAAGGTGCATATTTTGCATAAGTATAAATATATATATTCCGACATACATGTAAGTCTTGTATCGTAGAATCCATGTGCGCGCCAAACTTACTTACTTATGCACTAAGTGTTACATCTTAAGATTTTATTCCATTTTTAACCCATTCCGACTAATATGAAATTTTAATGAAAATTACCCATTTTGACCCGTTTTATAAACGATTATGACTTTTTGACCGAAATCGAGTCATGTCTACTTATTTGTTGCCGTTTAGATTTTGTTAAGGTATTTTACGCCTAACCATTTTCTCTAACACTAATTGGCCCTTTTTAAAAATTTCGCCATCTTTAACTTTTTAAAATATAAGTTTTTCCTAAGTTTGACTCATAAAAAACGACCCGTCGTAAAGCACTTTTAAACTTAACTAGTCTCGCGAAAAAGTAAAAAGACATTCTAAGCTAACTTTTTAGTTTTTCCCGAGACCCGAAACTCGACAGAATATGATGAAAATACCCTTTTCTCAGGTCTGGTGTAACTAAAAAAAGAAAAAAACAGAACTTATTTTAAGCTTTTTGACCCGCTAAATTATGTTTTCACGACTCGGACCCTGAAGCTTTTTGAAGCGAAATGACGTTTCGGACAACTTTTTAGTTTTAGTTGAGACCGGAAACCCAACAAAAAATGACCAAAATACCCCTGCAAGTTTCTTCAGAAACTTACATTTTTTTTAAACGCAGATTTACTTTTAAGTTCTAGACCCGTCATTAAGCATTTTTACACTTAGTTAGCCTCGCGGAAAAGTAAAACGGCCTTCCGAACAACTTTCATGTTTCGTCCGAAGGCCGAAACGGACCAGGAAATGACGAAAATGCCCATTTTCGAATCTGACAACAACCACAATTTTCAAATAAATACAGAATTTTGGCGAAACATTTTCTAGACTTCTTTGGACCATAAAAACTTCGTTTTTGCGAGTTACGGGTCATGCCTTATATCGAAACGAAGCTTAGAACGTCCTCTATCAAAATTCTAAGACCGATTTTCAGTTTTAACACTTTTGACTTTGCCGAATTAGGCGTCTAATTTTCTGATCTAAACGGGTAGCTTTAAATGCCACACCCCCAAAACGGGGCCTGGACGGAATACGTGTCCGGGGGCGTGACGTCATAATATACATCACATAAAGTACAAAGAATGACCACTAATGGACGTTTTGAAAATCATAACTCGTTGTATTTATTAAAAATGGATAAGTCTTACAAGATTTGAAATGAAATTTAAAACGTTGTGGAAGCATAATTAAGTTTTCAAAAGACAACGAGTATGAATGATAATAAAGTCTTGAAAGATGATATCATATAGCACGTAGACTCCACATAGCACATTAGAGAAGTCCAAAGCTAAGTACCTGAAAAACATGTTTAAAACGTCAACATAAGTTGGTGAATTCATATGTTTAATTGTCAAATGTAATTAGTGTGGACCACAAGTTTATCAACATGTATGCGACAGTTATAACAGATACAACTTCACATAAAAAGGTATTTACGTTGCGCTAAGCTCATGACACCGAAGCTAATACTGAAAGATAGCATGTATAGTGCTATATAAGGCTTGCCCTTTAGGTGTCTGACCAAAGACCACCTAACTAGTTTCGACATGACATATATCCGTTAGTTCTTAGCAAACTCGAACTAGTAAGTGCTTCTTACCCGTATATGGATAATTAGTCCCAATAGATCTATTTATTCACTCGCCCTCACTTAACCAAAGGACGGTTACAGTAATTAACGGTTCATGATGATAATGGCAATAGTGGTCTAACGCTACTTAGGCAACACGTAAACATGGAAATCTCACGTATAGTCCTTGTGTCCAGTTTAAAAATCAAGCAATGTTTCTCACCCCAAGTTATAAAACATTTATTCAAAATGAGTAAAAGTGGGGCTATAAACTCATCTCGAGTTGGTGAAATGAAAGAGTAACCGTCTCGAAATATGATCACATGGAAACGAACGACGGTACACGGATGCGACCTAAGAGGATATATGTTTCGTCTTAGAATCGGAATGATGGAAAAATGCGGATGATGCATCAAAGTTTACTTACAAATACTTTGTTAATAAAACGTTAGTGATCATAATGTGGTTATTGGTATACAGTAATATTAAATATATAAAACTATATATTTATATTTACATAATATACATATATACATATTTATTGTATTGTTCGGCTCTTTACCCAATAAACCTAAATATTGATTTAAAACCTTTTGATAATGATGCTTTAATATCTTTAATTTATCGATTTCCCGATAGGTCACCTATGCTAGTGCTTCCCTCACACGAGCACGCTTAACTGTTGGTTTTTAAATTAAATACGTAAGTAGAAAACGTAAATAAGTCTTTTAATTTATTTATATAAGTTAAGTATGTATATTATGTATCATTTATAAATAATATGTTTTTCGGAAAAGTTTTATAGAATATATTTTTACAATTTATTCTAAGTATATAACTTTTACAAAATTTTGGCATGACCCGTTCGTGTTTACATGCTTTCCAAAGTCATAGACTTTAATAAAAACTCACTTTCAATTTATGTTTCACAAGTTCGATCAATAAAAACTCTTTATAACTAGTCTGATAAGCAAAAAGTATTAAATAAGTCCTTGGTTCAGCAATAAGCTATCATAAGCTCTTAATAAGCCAAAAGAACATAAGCCGAACCTTAAGCTTATGAGTTAAGCTCGCGGTTCATGGGCTTTTCGGATGTGGGACGTGGCTTAAAAGCCCCTTAAGCATTCTTTGGCTTATTTATTAAGGCACCATGTAAATAAGCTTACGTCTTTGTATCTTTCATAAATAATCATGAAATATGCCGAAATATATATGTCGAATCAATAAGCTTGAACAAAACATTTTCTTGTGGTTTCCTTTATTGGGTCGAACAAACATAAGTTATATAAGTCGATAGATCATATAAGCTTTCCAAAAGGCTTTTTTAAATAAGCGAATCCAATAAGCCTATATATTACCTCCTTTTTATAAACGCAAACTAACCTCAGATCACAAAACTATGATTTTCTTATGTTTCTTGTTATTATTTCGAACAATAAGTATTACCTTTTAAGGTTTACGTAGTTGTAAAATCTTTATTTTTACAAAACAAGTTGTACAACAAATGTTTATGCATCAAGATAACCTCAAAAGTACAAGTTTTATAAAGATTAAATGACTTACAAAGATTGAAGGTTTCAGGAGGATGAACAAGACTAAAACAACCCAAATGTTGTGTTTTAACTCCCCAAATATCAATACTATAAATAAAACTTCAAGGTCATAAATGGTTTTTGATAAAATGTATGAAAAACATTTCGAGAGTATATATGTATGTATGTAGGAGATGGTTTGGAGAGGAAGAACAAATGATAACTGTGTTTTTTTTTGTGAAGTGAATGAATAATAAATGAAACATGCCTTTGGTTTATATGGTGTGCACTAGCTTAACTAGTAAGCAAAAACAAATAGCAAGAGTGTGTGTGGGTGTGTGTAGGTGACGACAAGGTGACAAGCCCCAAGGGGGACCAATTTGATCTACCAATCAAACTTGGTGAGTACATGTCCTTGTTCCTATTTTGTTGGAACCTTGTCTTTAATTTCAAATTTCAAAAATGGGAATCCTAGACATGTATGTGTGTATATTCGGTTGGGATGAGCCAAGGGGGGACCAATGTGGTCTCCACCATTCAAGAGTTTGTGCTTCATGTTTGATTTAATTTCCATAGCTTCATGTATGCATAAATTTATCAAGGCACGTATCACGTAACTAACGAAAACGAGTAACGACATGACGGAAAATTATGAAATTTTAAATATTAATTTAAAACGTAAAAACTCATCTACTGACGAAAGACTACGATGATTGGATGCACGGATCACTTTCGGCGATGATTCTCAGTAAATAACGGAACAACTTCCCGGTTAAACGTAAAAATTTAACGAAACTTTAAAAATTCAAATTATCGACCGGAAACGGCTAAATTATTGATCGGAAATTTACGGGTTGTGACATCCTTTCCTCGTTAAAAGAGCTTTGTCATCAAAGCTTAAGACGTGACATTGGATTTCAGATTGACGAGATATAGGTGTGGGTATCTCCTTCAACACTGATCTTCTCATTCCAAGGTGAATTCAGGACCCTACCTGGAATTCCATATGACCTTAATGTTCGAAATACGACTTTGTTTCAATTACCTGACCTCTCTGTCCATAATCTCAATCGGTTCCTTGATGAAATGAAGTTGGTCATCGATTTGGGTTTCATCTAAAGGAATAGCAAGTGTTTCGCTCGGATAAGCATTTCTTCAGGCTTGACATGTGAAAGGTACTATAGACTCTGCTTAGTTGTTTCGGGGGGTTCAAGTCAATAGGCGATGGTTCCTACTTTAGCTGGGATCTTGAATGGTCAATCTATCTAGGGTTGAGCTTTCCCCGTTTGCTAAAACGTATCACTCCTTTCCACGAAGATACCTTCAACATGAAATTCTAAGGGTTTGCGTCTCACGTCAGCATAACTCTTTTAATGATCACGATGACCCAAATCGTGTCGTAACTGCTTGTTGTTCTTGGTAGTCTTGTAATAAAATCCATGGCTATGTTTTTCTTTTCATTTCCCATGGGGTATTCCTAGTGGCGATGCCTGCTTCTATGTTTGGGCCATTGGTACAAATGCTTAAGATTAAGATATATCTTATCCGATTCCAGGGTAGATGAAATAGTTAGGTTTGTGTGACTCATGCTTAATCAATTCTCCTAAATCTCTAATGCATGGTAACCGACTCCTCCTCCTAATGTAGAGAGTTCCATCAAGATGATTCTCAAACTCTTTGTCCATACCATGAAGGTTCTCATCTTTAACGTTCTCTTTCTTGAGAGCTTCTACTCATGCCTCATGAATCTATGGTAGTAGGTTTAAATTAATCTTAAACTGCTTAGAGCGTCTGCCGCAACGCTTGCTTTTCCAGGGTGATATCGAATCTTATAATCGAAATCACTGAGCAATCTTAACAATCTACGTGGTCTCATGTTCAATCCCCTTTTGATTTAGGATGTGCTGTGATCTCCTATGGTTTGTAGACGTGGTGCGCTTCATGCCATACGGGTAGTGTTCTTAAATCTTATGAGTAAGTACTATTGCTCCTAATTTTAGGTCGTGCGTCGTGTAGTTCTTCTCATGAACTTTCAGTTGTCAAGAGTCGTAAGCTATCACTTTATCCTTCTGCATCATTATAGTACCCAATCCATTATGGGGTGTTATAATAAACGAACGAAGTTTTTGTTTCCGTCAGGTATGCAAAAATCAGGTGTTTTTTTTTTTGGGCTTTTTAAACACACCAACTCCACCCAAAAAAATGGGTTTTTTCTAACCATTTAACAGTTGGAAGGCTTCCTCTTCTTTTTCTTCCCATTTGTATTTCACATTTGTCTGAGTCAGTTCGGTTAGAGGTTTCTATATCCTAGAGAAACCTTCGATAAATCATCGGTAATAACCAAAAAGGCCTAAGAATTTTCGTATCTTCGTTGGAGTCGTAGACGTTTCCTAAACCTTGATTGACTCAATCTTGGCGGTATCGACGTGAATGCCTTGACTATCAACAACGTGGCCAATAAATTGCACTTTCAGGAGCCAGAATTCACACTTAGAGAATTTGGCGTACAATCCCTTATTATTACGCAATCCTAAGATAAGCCTAAGGTATTCCTCGTATTCCTATTTCCGCTTGAGTAGATAAGGATATCCTTGATGAATACTATCACAAACCTATCCAAGTACGGTTTGTACACTCGATTCATGAGATCCATGAATACCTCTGGTGTGTTGGTCAAGCCAAATGGCATGACCTAAAACTTGAAATGTTCATAACGGGTCCTAAATGCGGCCTTAGAATATCCTTTTCTCGAACTCTAGTTGATGGTAACTAGTCCTTAGGTCGGTTTTTTTAACGCTAAATCTTTGTTGCTGATAAAAAAAATCATCTATACTAGGTAGCGGGTAACGGTTCTTCACATTTATCTATTTCAATTCTTTCCCAACTAATACCACATACTTATCAACCAAAAAAAACTAAATAAAATTTCTCACACCCACATATTCACAATTAAAAACAAACCAATTAACTCCTCCACCAATCTTCTCCTTACCCACAAAAACAACCCAAACCCATCATCTACACTAACACCTACCCCCTACCCCCACACCCCAATAACCACTCCCCATCTTCCAAACACACCACACATAAAAAAAAAAAAAAAAAAAACCCAAAAAACAAAAAAAAAAAACCCCCCCCCCCCCCCCAAAAAAATATAAATAAAAAAAAAAAAACCCCCCCCCCCCCCCCCCCCCCCCCCCCCAATATTTTAATATATTAATATTAAATAAAAAATAAAATATTTTTTTTCCCCCCCCCCCCCCCCCCCCCCCCCCCCCCCCCCCCCCCCCCCCCCCCCCCCCCCCCCCCCAAAATTTTTTTTTTATTTTATATTTTCCATTTTTTTTTTTTTTTTTTTTTTTTTTTTTTTTTTTTTTTTTTTTACAAACCCCCATATTTTTTTTTTTTTTTTTTTTTTTTTTTTTCCTTTGAATCGTTAAGGTTTCATCCCCCTAAGGTATTAGAACAATCTTTTTTCATAAATGATCATGCGTGGTACCTTTTTCAACCTATTCATACCATGAATGACGTCAAAACTCCAGGTTTATGGTATTACGTCTATCTTGAATCAGATGTTTTAGAAAATTCAGTGTACCATTCTTAAATGATGGTATCAATTCCTATGACCTTTCCATTGGCTAACTCAACAGAGTACTTAGTGTCTACGGTAGATAGGATGATGCCACTTAAAGAGCTAAACTCAATGAAGGTGAGGCTTCTATTAACTAGGTTCCATGTACTTGTAATAAACTCGTCCTTTGCTTTAACTTTAGGTCCATCGGAAGTTTTGTTAATACGAGAATCTCACAGGTCACGTGATTCTATCTCACTAAAAGTTAAGTATATTGAAGAAAATTTTCTGGTTCTATTGGTTATAATCCAATTAGAGTGATAAGTCCGTTACGTTTTAAATTCTAACAATCCATAATTATCGTGACTACAAGGAGCGTGATTTGGTCTCTCGGCTAAGGGTGTGGTGTCTCTATGTGATAAGGTTGAGAAATATCTACTTAGTTTTGGCATTTACAAACATGAGTACACATGACCAACACGACTCACGAATACGCACGCAAAATATTAATAAAACACAAGTACAATATAATCCCGTTGAGACTATAGGGAAAAGAAAGGAAATAGAGGTGAAAGGTAAGGGTAAATTGGCAAAATTTTATGGTGACTACTCCCGGCACAACATGGTCCTTCCTGAATTATACATAGGTGATCAGGCTATACATAATTTAGGAACTAACGATGATATGCTCATTTCGTCGATCTTGCGATATGTTCAGAATTTTATATGGTATAAATAGTATGGTTTGTAAAGTATCAAAACAGTTTGTAGTAATAAAAACAAGGTAGTTTATATGGCGACACAAGGTATTTTGTAAGGTAGCGGAAAATATTTTATGAGATGATAGCAAAATAGTTTACGAGAAGATTACGTGACGGTATATAATGTAACAGTAAGGGGTTTATAATATGGTAACAAATAGTTTATGAGCTAACAACCCAATAGTTTATAAAGTGGCAAAGTAATAGTTTGTAAAAGACACGAAGTAGTTCATAAGATGACGATGAAATAGCTTGTAAATTAACAGCGAATAGTTTATAATGACAACGAAATAGTTCATGAGGTGACAACGAAATGGTTTGTAAGATGACTGCAAAGTAGTTTGTAATGGGTTAGCAAAAGAGTTTATAAATGACCGTAAAATAGGTTATAAGATGAAAACGAATTAGTTTATTAGATGATAGCTAGATAAGTTATGAGGTAATAGTAGGATAATTATAAGATGTTGACAAAGTGGTTTGTAGGATGATCACGTCTCAATGATAAAACATTTTTCTAGACTTGAAGTTGAACATTTCAACTTACAATTAAAGTATCAAGATCTTAAAGAACGTTTTGGAAACAAAAACCAGGACATCTTTGGATGGATCCGTCATTTGATTCAATGTTTGTCATCGGCAACTAATGAACAGATTCAAAGTCGAGGCAATACGATTCGTGAATTAAAGGAGAAAATCTCTCGCTTAACAATGAAAAATAGTGATGCAGATCTCATTTTTGACCCTAAGGCCTTAGTTTCTCAGAACAAAGATTTAACTGCAAAACTTAATGCCCTTCATGATCTCAATGAACGGTTTAGGGCAAAAAATGCAAAAGTTAAGCATCATTATAAGGAATTGTATGATTCAATTAAAATAACGCGTGCTAAAACTATTGACCAGAAAAACTCTTTTGTTTACTGAATTGAGAATCTAAAGACCCACTCAAGGAAAAATTGGCCTGTGTCTATATGATGTTAAAACACCAAAGGTTTTTGCTTTTGAAAAGTATGCAATTGATGTTGAACTAATTCCTCCACGTCAAAGAAGCAATAGGAATGTTCATCACGGTTATCTCAATAGCCTTAAGGATACCTTAGATACACTCCGTGAGATAGTTGAAGAGGCTAGAAGTGAACTACCTTCGGATAGTAATCTAGACTATGCTTGCGTTTACACTAAACGGTCTTAGGAACTATTAGCAAATGCAAATGCCTCTACCACTTTACTTAGGAAAAAGCGAGTTACTTTTGTCGAACCATGTGAAACCTCAACTCATAACACACCAGCACAAGTTGAGCACCAGAAAATAAATTCAACTAATGCACCTGGAATTCCCTCTACAAGAGTAAAAGGTGCCTCTGCAGCTAGCAGGTCAAAGCCTAAGAGCAATACAAAGAAAGATAGGACCTTGCCAGCTAAAAGTGCCTTGAAACAAGTAGAAGCCCATTCTAGGATGAATAAGTCGAATGAGAAACAAAAGAATCATGTTGATTCTAGTATTAGCTATAAGCGTACTGTAATTAATTTGAATTCTAATACTTCTTGCAAAACTTGTAACAAATGCTTAATTTCTGTTAATCATGATCAATGTGTTGTGCGTTCTGAGATGTTTGTGAAGCAATCCCCTGCCACTAAAGTGTGGCGGGTTAAGCAAGTTAAGCAAGTTTGGAAGGCCACAGGGAAATTCTTTACCACTATCGGTCATCAGTGGCGACCCACTGGCAGACTATTACCTTTAGGAGATCAGTGGCCTTTAACTAGGAATACTCCACCTAAGGTCTTGCCTACAAAACAATGGAAGCCCACTGGTAGACTTCTCCCATTAGGAAGACAATGCCCTTTAGTTAGGTCTACTGCTCTTAAGAGTGACTGTATGCCAGCTGATCCACAGGAAACTATTGCCCCTGTAGCATATAATCTTGCTTGCACTAACCAACCGGACCCCAATTGCAATTGGGGATCCAATGTATCCAAATCTCCATTTTCGCCTTTGTTCAAATGCAGGTCGTACAGATCGTTCTCTGGTATTTGGACTCAGGCTGCTCAAAACATATGGTGAAAAAGTTTATCGGGACTGTTCGATTCAGAAACGACCATTTTGGTGCAATTATGAGCTATAGGGATTATGTCATTAGAGACAGGGTAATTTCCAGGGTATACTATGTAGAAGGACTTAGACACAACCTTTTCTCTGTCGGTCAATTTTGTGATTCAGATCTTTGAAGTTGCCATTCGGAAAGCCCATGCCTTCATCCAGAGACTTAGTTGGTGTGGAACTTATTAAGGATGGTGTGGCACGAACCTATTTCACATCTTTCTGTTGAAGATTATTATGAGGTCATCACCAATTTGCTTATTCTAAGCTCCAAGAACAAATCCTGGTTATGGCATCGCCGCCTGAATCACTTAAACTTTGGCACCCTCAATGATCTTGCTCGTAAAGATCTTGTTAGAGGCTTACCTCGGTTGAAGTTTGAAAAGGATCATTTGTGTTCTGCATGCCAACTTGGAAAGAGCAGGAAAGCTACCCACAAACCCAAGATGATTAACACCATTATGGAAGTTTTACACACCCTTCACATGGATTTATGCGGACCGCTGAGAGTGTAGAGTATTAACGGGAAGAAATACATTCTAGTTATCGTTGACGACTACTCCAGGTTTACATGGGTGAAGTTTTTGAGATCAAAGGACGAGACTCCCGCTTTCGTAATCAATCTATTAAAACAACTTCAAGTTGGTCTCAACAAAACTGTCAGTTCGTGCGGACTGATAATGCACGAATTCGTTAATAAATTATTTGATCTGAATTACTATGAAAGCGTTGGCATTACCCACGAGAAGACCGTTCCGAGAACTCCTCAGCAAAATGGCGTTCTTGAACGACGGAATCGCACTCTAATTGAAGTTGCTAGGACTATGCTGATCTTCTCTAAGGCTCCATTATTTCTTTGGGCATAAGCTGTTGCTACTGCCTGTTACACCCAAAACCGATCCCTCATACATACTCTTTACGATAAAACCCCATATGAACTTGTGCATGACAAGAAACCGGATCTTTTGTTTCTTTGTGTTTTTGGGGGGGGGGGGGGGGGCTCTATTGCTAAAAAACAAACGATAGTGAAGATCTTGGTAAATTGAAAGCTAAAGCAGACATTGGGTTCTTTGTCGGTTACGCACCAAATAGGAAGGGTTACCGAATCTACAACAAACGAACCCGACAAATCATGGAAACTATTCATGTTACATTCGATGAGCTGACTGGGCAAACGGCTCCTGTACACTCCAGTTCGGGACCCACACCTAACATTTGAAACCTGGACCTTACGTTTCAGGGCTAGTTACCGAACTCCTCTTCCTACAGCCAACTTTATGTAACATCCTTACCAATAAGGAATTGGAGATTTTGTTCCAGCCTATGTTTGATGATTATTTTGAGTCTTCCATGGTGATCGTCTAGTACCCCTGCTCTGCGCTCAGAGCTCCAGTCATCCATAACGGTCCATCAATATCCATCCTAATAGATCAAGAGGCTCCATCGGGAAGTCATTCACTAATCATCTTTCGATCATCAATCCTCTTCAGTACATAATGGTGTTGAGCTGAGCATTCGTTGAAGTAAAATACTTTTGCTGTGACTGATCCTCCTAACCATTTGTTAATGTGTTGCCCCAGATCAGACTTTGAAGCATAGCTTTGTGGTAATCGCGATAAATGAATTCTATCCAACACTCTCAGCCTCATGAACAATCTCTAAAAATGGACGCCTCTTTATAATATTGAGAAATATTATTGGGAACCCTTCTCGATTGGTATCCACTCGGAAGCAGCTTGCTACAGATGCTTTGTGGTGCCTCTACAATTCAGTACTGTCCAAAGTCGAACCAAAAAACTTCAAATCTGCTGTTATTGAAGACTGCTAGTTTCAAGCCATGCAAGATGAAATCCACTATGATTTGGATCGACGGGACGAATGGGAATTAGTGCCCACCTCAGGGTTGTGCAATGATTATTGCTATCAATTGGATTATAAAGGTGATACTTGATGAGTATTGGTGGCATGTTGAAAAAACAAGGCACATCTTGTAGCAAAAGGATATCGTCAAGAAGAAGGTCTTGATTTTGAAGAATCCTTCGCCCCGGTCGGGGGCGCAGTCTTGAAGCTTAGAATATAATTTCTGACAATGATGCCAGCAAAACATAACAAGTTTATCAAATGGACGTGAAAACTGCATTCTTAAATGGCGAGCTTAAAGAAGTAGTCTATGTTAGCCAACCTGAAGGCTCGTGACCTGTTCTTCCACATCATGTCTACCGTCTGAGAAAGCTCCTTTACGTGTTAAAGAAGGCACCTCGGGCGTGGTTATGGACACTTGTCAGTTTTTTCTGGCAAAGATTCTCCAAGGGTGTGGTTTGATCCAACCTTGTTCTTCGGCGAAAACAGGCAAAAACACTCTTCATGTTCAAATATATGTTGATGTTATAATATTTTTTTTTTTTTTTTTACCTCGACCGATCCCACAGACTGTGACCGTTTTTCTACTGAAATGAGCTCTAAATTTCAAATGTCGATGATGGGTCAAATATCCTTTTTCTTAGGCTTACAAATTTCTCAGAATCCTAGAGGCATTTTCATAAATCAATCTAAATATGCTAATGAGATTTTAAAGAAATTTGACCTTCATAAAAGTGACCCTGTTGACACTCCTATGGTGGAGCGAACAAAACTGAATGAGGACCTCTCAGGGATCCTTCCCCCCCCCCCCCCCCCCCCCCCCCCCCCCCCCCCCCCCCCCCCCCCCCCCCCCCCCCCACTTGGGGGGGGGGGGGGTGGGGGAACCAGAACCCAATATCGTAGTATGATTGGATCCCTGATGTATCTCACAGCTAGTAGACCTGACCTAGTTTTTGCTGTGTGCATGTGTGCTAGATCATTCAATTCTAAGCCTCACTAAAAGCGCACCTTGAAAGTAGGTAAAGGTCTTTCGATATCTATTTTATAAGGAACCATAAATATGGGTCTTTGGTATCCGAAAAGACACCGCCAGGGACACTAACTGCATACGCAGACGCATAATCATGCAGGTTTTCAAGGACACTCGGAAGAAGTACATTCTGGCAGTGATCAGTTCCTTGGTGATATAGTTAGTAAGCTGGTCATCAAAGAAGCAACTAGCACGTCCATATCGCTCTACAAGGCTGATACATCGGGATGTTTG
This sequence comes from Tanacetum coccineum, assembly GCA_026074375.1. NCBI lineage: Eukaryota > Viridiplantae > Streptophyta > Magnoliopsida > Asterales > Asteraceae > Tanacetum > Tanacetum coccineum. The sequence continues at coordinate 11,802 of BQNB010015096.1, read as the reverse complement.
ATGTTGTGCCCAAAACCTATGATGCGGTCTCAATTATCGATTATGGCTTTGAATACCATCACATTCCCTTTGTTTGTGACAACAAAAAGTGCTATAGCTCTTGCTGCAACAATGTCCAGCACTACAGGTCTAAACACATCGGACACCAACATCATTTACATCAGAGAAACAAGTGTAAAGGGAGTGGGTTGAGTTGCTATTCGTAAGGAACTGAGTATCAATTGACGGATATATTCACTAAGGGCACTACCAGAGAATGATTCGAATTCATTCTTCGCGGCTTGGCATGAAGAGTATGAAGCAGAGGACATCAAACGTCCTTCAGGATGATAATGATGAGTAAACGGATTTGCTTCAAGTATCCTATGTAAATATGTACATATTCCTACTCAAAAAGAAAATACAAAAATATAAAACCAACAAAAATCCATAAAAATTAGAAAATAGAAAATACCAAAAATAGTTTAAACTTTTCAAGCTGCTACTACTGCATACATAGCCTGGACAACGACAACCTCCAGATTCGAGCCCTCTGCCTCATCTATTCCTGAAGACGTATTTCTGCATGAAGAGTCAGACTTTACAGCTCTGGATATGGTGTCTGATGATGAAGATATCGGCAGTCGGCACATCCCTAGAGTTGATCTGAAGCATGTTTGGTTTAAACCTCTCTCCAAAGATGAAAGACCTGCGACTCCTGAACCTGCTTGGTCTATTCCCTCATCAAGTCTATCTGTCCCCACCCATAACCGGGCATCTGCTATAGCCTCCAACTACGTACCTCTCCCGGAGAACTCTTTGCTTTCACAGACCAGTATATTACAGTGTTTATTGATTGGTTCTGCAAGAAGCAAGGAATCACATAGCTCACACCGGAACACTTGGAAGGTCCTGCATATGAAGTTGTCAAAGCCTTCCATCCTGAAGTGATTCATCTCCAATATCAGATGGAGGAATGTCACAAGCTTCTGACCAATCAAGTAGACGACAGACTTCTCAGGTATAATGTCAGCAGACCACTCCCATTGGGTGGTCCTCCAGGTCATGTCACGATTCAGACAGAGTTCTTCTTAAACAGAGACTTGGATTATCTACGATTTGGCAGCAAGGGTAACAAAATTGCGTTGTCAATCACAAAGATGAAAGCTTCTTATTATCCTAATGTCGGGCTAGAACAGATGGTCCCAGATCAAATGTGGATCGAAGCAGAGTGCATGTATGAAATTTCTGCAACTTATGGTATCTCCCACTGGTGGTTCAGGAGACAAAAATTCTACATCGACCGACACTCAGCAGAAATCAATCGAAGAGCTATTGTCAGGACTCACATGAGAATCTTAAGTGTCGTTAGCATTGAGGTCTTTTCGATTTACGGGTACGATTACATGAAACAGATAATCCTTCGAAGAGCAGATAATCAGGAATATACTATTTCTAAAAATGACTTTAAGGATCTATACCCGAGTGACTTTGAAGACCTGTACTTGCTGAATCTTCAAGGTCACCTGAACCACCTACCGCCAAGGGATAGGAAGATTCTCTCCTCTGCGGTCAACCTATAGATCAGGAATCTGGTTATCAAACAATGCGTAGAAGACTTCTAACTCGGCATTGAGAGTTACCAAACTCAGCTGAACCTCACCAAACCTCGCTAGGAAGCTACAGGTATCAAGTTCATGCACGACTACAAGATTCTTGACTCTCCAAGAGCCGTACTGTTCAGAGACAAGTATGGTATGCAGATGCTCATGCGCTTCAACGAAATCCACAAGTTTAGTGATGGGACTCTACAACAAATAAATGAAGCTTTGGACTATCGGGTAAAGGAATACAAGGTTAACAAGAAGAATCCGGCGCTGAATACCAGGTTCTGGACCACGAATGATGTGATCAAGTGCAAGCAGTTCATGTTTGCCATTCAAAAGCGGCTAAAGCTCAGGAGAATCTTCCGGAACTTGGAAAGCTTTATTGGTGGAAGAATACACGAAGGAGACTACAGACTTCTACGGAGAACCGAATGATGACATCCTCTTTGTAGCTTCTCGTACTTTTTGTGTGGTATATATTGTAATCTTGTACATTATTAAGTAGTGTATCTTTAGGTGTTATGTGTCAGTGTATAAATTTTTCATGAGTTTTTTGTTAAACTCAAAATCCTTCAAAATTCTTATACCTGACACTAACAGATTCCCTCAGTAATTTGAGGGGGAGCATTAATATGTTCCAATATCGGTGTGTATTTAATCAGACCACATTTTCTCCTAAATTTTCTAACATATTTAAATCAATTGAGATCCTAAATCTCAAAAGGTTTGAAATTTTTGATCAGGGGAGAGAATGTGATTTAAATATTAAATCTGATAAAAAATGTGATCTTTTGGACTCAAGTGTAAGCTCTCCCATATGTGCTAAACCTTTTCGAATATCGATGCACATATTGAGGGGGAGCGAATGGTGTATGATGGCAATTATGGAAATACCAAAGACCGACCCTGTAATTACTTTATCGAAGTTATAAGGATGGTAATGTTAGGTACTCGGTCCCATGATCCCGCTAGATCCAGAGGGATCTACCCAGGGAAAATCCACTAGTTAGTGTAGAAGTCCCTAGGTATGATTACAAAAGGAGTAATGTGAGAATAAGGGAATAGTGCAGACTGAGATGGAGCTAGTACTGGAACATACCCAACAAGGTACTAGTAATGAAGTCTCGGTAAGCACTGAAGGGGTTGAAGAATGAAAAAGAAATGTTAAGATAAAGGGTGAAAAGAAAGCAGCCCTCCTTTAACATTAGGCAGAAACCGGGTCAATACATATGCTGTCAGAATCACTTGGTTGATTATTGACATTGAAGACAAGTATCATGGACCCAGTGATACGTTACATAACCCTCCCTAGCCACTCAGAATCTCTCAAAAGATTTCTATTTCAATTGTTACGGAGACTTAACACGTAATCTACTTACTATCTCACTCTAAGATAGTTGGTATTAAAAAGGTGGCAGTCTGCTCCAGCCTCTGCTCACTTAAATCAAAACGCACTATTGAGTCTAGAGCCTAGAGATCATCAATAAATCTCGTTAGGACACTATTCTAATATACTTGTCTTTCACACACTGTGAAAACAAGGATTATCTTAAGAGTCCTACGCATTATCCTTGTGATATTGCCAGAACATCCGAGTGATACGAAAGTATTCACAGTGAAGATGGAAATCCTGCTAGAGCCAACATCAAACAAACTCTAGGTAGGTGAATTGTGAGATCCTTAATGGATCAAACTTGTGACACTGGGTATCGATTCGGTCCAGATTATGAATTGACGGAGGATGAATTTTGATAAAAGCTTAAAACTCTCGATGTGTTACAAAAATCACTTTTACTAGTGACACATCGATTGATTTTCAAATCAATTTTATCTTCAATCGGTGAGATAGTAACTCACTGATTCACTCTTACCGTTCTATTAGTAGCAATACTATTAGTGAGGTAGCCTGCTTTGAGGTGTCCGGTAAAGAGATACTAGCAAGTACAGTGAATCTAATGCATCTGCGTTAGATGATCTAACACTTTGAGCTGGAAACCCTGTCAAGGAGGTTCTTATAATGAATCTACCTGATCACAGGTACAATATTTATACTGTAAAACGGTCCTCACAGAACCGGAGGTTAATGCAACCGAACTCTGACGAATGACAAAGCCATATTCGTCACCAAGCTTTATTGTTAACTGTTGTATTTCAGGATTACATAAAGATGGAGATGCAGATGCCTCGTTCTAGTAAAGTCAATTCACAACCCCATGCTCACACTTAATGTTTCTAATCAAAGACATCATGACAACTGAAAGACCTACAACACAGCTTCCGCAACTCTGATAAGTACTATCATGATCCAGAAGAGTGTGAGTATGCGGGTCCGAAAGTCACAACATCACATGAAGGCAATATTCCACAACAAGGATAATTAAGAGATTTAAAGTGGATGGTGATCTCAAAGAAAGCTCAAAGATCACTCAAGTCCAAGGAACAAAGATCACTACTTGATGTACAACGACAAATGTTGAAGAATCAAAAGACTACAAGCCAGAATCAAAGATTAATTCAAATAGAATGCTAGGATTCAATTTGTATTTTCTGGGGTGACCTCCCTTAGGGGGAGATTGTTAGGATTATGAAAATCCATATAAAAGACTTGATCACCCCGTGTTATATCTAGCATAGTTTAGCTCGTAGTCTTAGTTTTAATCGTTTATTTACCGTACGACTTATGGTGTTGTCATGGTCCATTACCCACTTGTTAGCCCACTCTATGCCCATTAAGGGGCACCAAACGCTTGTAAAAAATACCCCTTTCCCAGCCATGGGAAGGGGTTGAATGTTCATTTTATCACAAAACACACAAAGTTGATATTCTCTCTCTAGAACTCCCACTTCTCTCTAGATAATTCGTCCAAACATTAATCCTAGCTTGTTTATGATATCCAATGTACTTACAAAACGCAAAATATTTTATTAAACCGACACATTTATCAGTATTAATCATAAATAACGAACGCATTATTTCGAAAAACTTAAAATCATATCGTATCACGTTACGAGAGAATTCATCATGAATGGGTTTTCATTTGAGTTTATCGATGTTTGACGATTTTGCTTAGGTTTTAAATTTAAAGTGCACTGGCTCCACAAACATACTACATGGCCTCCTAGATTATGATAGGCCGAAATAGCGATACAATATTTCCATAATTTAAATAAATCAAATTATACGTTAAGCTTTATTGAAGTTTTAAAACATAAACACACACTAATACTTGACATATCACCCCAGGTTGCGGACGAAGCCGTTACTTCACTTGGAGATACTTTTCCATCATCCAATTCCCTATACTGTTAAGGTGAGTTCATAGCCTCACTTTTAAATCTTCTAAATTTCATAAACCCTGAGGGGATACATTGCTATAAACCTAAATCTACAAGTATTTTCTAAATGGATGCGTATCCTGAATATTATTGCATCTGTTGTGTAAGTCCTTTAGTCAAACGACCCCCGCCATCATGACCAATAATCACTTATGAGTAAACGTGAATATTGTGAATACCCTATTGGGATTGACAGAATCCCGTTTGTGTTAGCCGGATAGGTAACCAAACGCACTATATTTGAAACTCATAGGTATATGGAAATTACCTACATGGGGGCCATTATCTTTATATATATCATTATTGATATATACACTAGTCAGTTTGAATGCCATGAGCTTAGACGCAATAACTGATTTTCATAATAATGTATACATTGCCAATTATTACACTTATGGGGTATAAAAACCGTAACCCACTCTTATGATAATTTGTATTCACACTATTTATATACACCTATGAATTTCACTCAATCATTTGTGTTGACCTTTTTTAGCATGTTTATCTCAGGTAACTGAACATCTTATGGCACAGAGTGACATGGACTTAAAGATGGCTAAACTGTTATCATTCAAACTTTATGTTTTCGTGTAGATTTTAGGACCTTTGTTTGTAAACGCTGATGAAAGTAATTGAAATGATAACTTATCATTTAAAAAAACATCTTCTTTCGAGTCGTTTTCCATATGATGACTATTGTACATTGAAATAATACCCCAAATTAGCTTACGCTGCTATATGTTAAAAATGGGGGTGTTACAGATTGGTATCAAGAGCCATGGTTATAGAGAACAAGGTTAAAACCTTAACTATAGCTACTTTTCTTTTTCTAGCCAAGAAAGTCCTCCGTGCCACTGCATTTCCCGAATAGTATGTAAAGATACATAATTACTATAGTTCATATATATACCTTATTTAATTACACTAATGTTCCCAGTTATTCTTCATCCAACCACCATATTACGTCCGATATCCGATTCGAATTGAGGATGCTTTTTTCTCTATAAATGTTCCAAGCTATTTCACCAGCCAACACCGAGAAAACACTTTCTCTGACTCTTCAAATGATTTAACTAAGTATCTTTGGCACACTAGTTATTCTCACCTTTACATTATGACGTATATGGAAATCATGTAATCATTGAAAATGCTACTGATAATTGAAATGACCTATTCCTCCACTCAAGCTCCTAGTGCACCTCCAACTGTTGTGTCTACATCTCTAGTGTTAACACTATCACCAATGTTTGATCCTGAGATTTCTTATTCCTCCGACAGAGGAGATTTTACCACCTAAATACATGGAAGACGGTTCCTGGTGAATCACCCATTCAATAGCACTATCTTCAACAGTAGATCTTTCATCACCAGGTAGGTCAACTAATACCACCACTAGACTATCCATTTGATAAGTCTAGCCTTCGCAAAGTTTTGATACCTCATATGGATCATACCGCAACCCCGAGGAAGTGAACCAGTCCCCGAGAATCTAATAAGTTAGATTTATTGTTAGAATAATTAATCTCTGGAAATAATCACGAAGGATATTCAGGTTCGTCATCAATTTACTTTATGCAACATGATCCAGAACTAAAAAACAGCAAGGTAGAAACCAGCATATTAAATCTGTGTCGGTTACAGCTTTTCTAAATCTAACCACTAAGTTTGTTGGTATAAATAATGATGCTTGTCAAATTTTGCTATGTAAATTACATACACAAGTTATTTATGATCTAATACAATAGTGATTCCATTATACCTTGTTATTTTATAATACCAATAGTATATGTCAAGATTGTCTATCCTATCTTCCTTAGTATGAACTCTATCTTTATCCCCGGATTACTATGATTCGACTTACATCCGATGTTCCATCAAAATCTTTGTATCTTAAAACACGAAGCTTCCTATTGATCAACCCATTTCTATTATTTCGTTGATCTATCTCTCGAATTCAAATTTTTTCCGTTATATCGTGTATTATCAAAGAATGATCACAAATCTTTATAACTTGTGATATGACTAAATCATTTTATAGATTCTTAATTATGTATGTTGATAGAATGCCTCCTAAAAGGACGTCAACATCTGAAGCACCAGCCATGACTCAGGCTGCCATCAAGAAACTAGTTGCTGATAGTGTTTCCGCAGCTCTAGAAGCATAAGCTGCAACAATGGCAGGTACTAGCAATCCCAACAGGAACACCGGACCTACTAGAACTCCTGTAACAAAAATGGGAAACTATAAAGAGTTCATAAGTTGTCAACCTTTTTACTTCAATGGTACGGAAGGAGAAGTTGACCACATCTGCTGGTTTGAACGGACTGAGTAGGTATTTTCTCGTAGCAAGTGTGCCAAAGAAAACAAAGTGATTTTGCTACTGATACCCTGACTGATGATGCCTTATCCTGGTGGAATGCATACGCCCAACCTATTGGAATAGATTAAGCCAATAGGATCACTTGGACTGAGTTGAGAAGGCTCTGAACAAACAAGTATTGTCCTCGAACTGAAGTCAGAAAAAATGGAAGATGAACTTTACAATCTACACGTAAAAAGGTAAAAAATGACTTTAAAACTTACATTAGAAGATTTCAAGAATTAGCAGTCTTATGCCCGAACATGGTACAAAACACCGAGAAACTCCTGGAAGCTTTCATCGGAGGATTACCCAGAAGTATTGAAGGAAATGTTACCGCCTCAAAGCCTCAAACTTTGGAGGAAGCCATTACCATAACCCAGAGGTTAATGGATCAGGTAACAAAACACAATTCTGAGCAAGGAACCAATGATCACAAATGAAAGTTTGATGATGAAAGAAACACCACCGACAACAACAACTACCCCAATGATCGCAACAACAATAACCACTCCAACAATCGCAACAACAACAACTACCAAGATAACCGCAACAATAACAACCGTAACAATGATCACCACCAACAGCAGAATAGGAGGCAAGAAACCTTCAGGGCTTATACTACCAACAATGGGTATACTGGAAACCGTCCCTTGTGTAAAAGATGCACCCTACATCACATAGGACCTTGCACTGTCAAGTGTCACTATGCAATAAGGAGTCATCTAACCTAGGATTTGCATAAACAAATGTGCCCACCACTAGAAACAACCTACAACCAGTATCCATAACTTGTAATGCCTGTGGAAAGAAAGGGAATTATGCAAATCAATGCTCAAAAGCAAACAACAAGGCCATAGGGGAGCCTACTTACTAAGAGACAATATTGATTTTGTTCGCTTTAGGATTTCTACCCTAGAAACAACTCTCGAGGATATTCAAGTTCGCCACCAGTTATATATGAAGGATCTTCTGAAACCCACTTCATAAGTTTAAAAACCCAAAAACACCAAGCTACTATCTTTGTCATTTATTACTTTTATCTAGAATCCTACCACGAGACACGTAGCATAAGTGTCAACACTCGTAAAGTTTTGATGATGTAAGATATGTAAGATAAAGTTATCCATGAAATAATAAAGTGGTAATTCCGTTACACCTTCATGTCTGATGATATCAAAACTTGACATCATTTGTCAATCCCATTAGTTCTATTATATTCAACTCTGAATACTCGCCTCATACCTTTGAAACACTTATGCAAAGATCCTCGACTGATAATATGGGCATCTGTGCAATTAATGTCTCATTATTCTTCCCGTTGCTTCTTATGATTTTGAAAAATCATATCATCTTCTACACATCACCATTTTGATATCATGTTTTATGCTTAGGTAGAATAATTTATAACCGTCTTATTGAAATGAATTAGGACGCCTCTTTTTGTAAGTGACAAATTATAAATGAGTAGGCTTAAGTATACGGCATTTGTACGAACAAATCCCTTACTTCATGAAATCATTGTCAATATTACCCTCATATGAATGAATCTCTGAACTTTTACATTCTATCATTCGACTAAATCTCGGGACGAGATTTCTGTAAGGTTGGGGGACTATAACAACCCTAAATTTTCATCAATATCCATCTATTAAATTAGATGCACTTTATATACCTCCTCTTTACAGGGAAATTTTTGCTTTATTTCATTATGCAACGTAACTTGCATCTCTACAGTAAACGAGCTCACACAACCTCTATCAATGCCATCTCTATCTATGTTTACATCATGTAATCATCCCTAATAGGTCACGCGTTCTATAACCTAACTCATTTTTACTAAATACATTATCCATTTTAACATACTTTTCAAAACATTATATCAAAACAACATTAAACGTAAACGTTTATATCAAAACCCTAATTATTTAATATTGCATATAAATAAGTACATGGCCTTTAAAGCATGTGGTACAAGTATCAAGACACAACATTTAAATATCTTTACCCTCCCTAAATTCAAGTTACAACATTCTAAAGCATAATGTACAAGTCCAAATGATGCAAGAAAACCTAATTAGGATTCATTTAAGCTCCTAAAATCATGTTTAAAATTTACCACCACTGTGAATACAAGGTACAAACACTTAATACATGAATCTTAACTCTAAAATTAAATCCTAATCATTTCTAAAGCCCTAATCTAAAACCCTAAAAACCCTAAACCAAAACCCCTTAACCCTAAATTCACTTAACCTTAAAACTAAACCCAAAAACTTAATCGCTAAGATAAACCTAAAATTAAGCCCTAAACTTTAATCCTAAACCCTAAAACTTAACCCTAAACCTTAATCTAACCTAAACACTAACCCTAATTCAAAATTAAACCCTAAAAACCCTAATCGAACCCTAAACCTACCCGATACCCTTTTCCCTCTATTTCTTCCCATTTTAAACCCAACCAAGCATCCTAGCACCTCTATGACTAAGCTACTACATCCCTAAGCACCTTACAAGCACCTCTAACACTTTCCTTGGCCACAAAGCTTGCTACATCACCTCTTTGTCTCCATATCCTAGTCGTGGCCTCCAAAACCCTCTCCACATATTCATGCTAGCTTTTATCCTTGCATACTCACACCATAGCCCTTCCTTGTCATCCCTAACTATCCCTAGATATTTTAATCACATAAACTTGGGCACCAAAGGTCTTATACCCCTATAAATACACAAACCAAAGCACCCTTTTAAATCATCCAACACATCTCATCTCACACCCTCAAATGGAATTCTAACCCTTCCATAGCAGCAATAAACGATCAAGAGAAGTCCCTAAGCTCAAAATATAAGCCAAGAAGCAAGAAAAACGAAGCCTTGAAGTCATTACTAGGCGTACAAACTCAAAAACCTCATTTTGACCCATTTTAGCTCAAGTAAGCCTAAGATCTTGTTCAATAAACTTATATTTCTCCAATAAAATAACATCATATCTAAACTTTTGGGTTTTTCCTTATGACTCACGGGCTCTTCCTGCGTACAGGGTATCATCATTATCATCATTAACATAGAATCAGCAAACTCAACTGGCATACGATTCTTCATCTTTATCACCCTTTGCCATCTTATTTTTTTATCTCTAAATTGTTCTAGGTACTTTGAAACATTTTCTTGGCTTTAGCAGCTAAATGCATTTTGTGTTAAAGCTAGACTTAGAAGGACGTTCTCGCAATCATCCCTTTCTTTGTCATACTAGCAGGTGGAATTGATGTAGTCTTAGCTTTTTGTTTGATGGTTACTGTTTAGTCGGTTTTCTTGGGTGAACTTGTTTTCCCTGTGCTATTTGGCTTCCTCTTTTCCCTTGAGGACTAGCAAAGTAAGGGTAGGTGACCTATAGGCGCTAGTGTAGACCTATGTTGTTCCTTGGGTGATTACAACCGGGTTGCGGTTTTTTGAATCGTTGGGAATCACTCCTTTAACATACACAGTCTTATACTCCGCATAATCATCAGTGGCATAGATCTCATCGGTTAAGAATGCATTCGAAATCAGCATCCCTCGAAATAACACATTCCCTATAGAGTAAACACTTACCAACGGAATATCATCCTTGATTGAATGATAATCCTCGTCAAGTCATTGAGGAATGAATGGAAACTTCTACATCAAATCAGCAATTATAAGCTTGGTGAAGCGAGGGTACTGAATGACATTATTTTTCTGAAATATACAGTTAATGAAATCCCACCAGAGAAGAGCGGCATAATCAACATGAACACGATTGATTACAACATGAAAAGTTGTAGTATGTTGATCTTTGTTTGATCATGCCCAGATGTTCGAGTAGTCAAGCAACGGTTGAACACGTTGAACATGGTCTGCCATGGTTGAGCAAGAAACTTCGTATAGAAGGCACTCACTTTATCAACAACACCTTGATAGCCAACCGTCTGCATGAAAGATTCAATAACCTTGATGTTGACTGGTGCGATAAATGGATTATCTGGAGTTTCCACTGGCTGCTTAAGAGTATCATGAAACATATCAACAGTATAAGTTATCTCTTGACTATCCAGCTTGAACTTGATAGTATCCTTAGTATCAGGCACCTTGTTAACTGTCTTTCAAAACTGCTATAAATACACAACTAGAACATCAACAATAGTAGTGAGAGCATAGCTCAATGGATGATCAAGTAAAATTTGTCCCACTATCATAGTTATTACATCTCCTAATGCTTTGAAATTTAGGGACAAGTTGAGTAGCATGAATGATTTGTTGAGCCATGTGGAATACTGTATGATGACATAAAGTGATTAGTGAAATGAGATAAAGTTTATGGAATATACATTTATATAACATTTTTGTCTCTTTCCACTCTGTCTGTTTTTATATGCTCTGGCAATTCTTTTTGAGCATATTCTGATCATTTTCTTTCTCATGTGCCAATTCTTGTTTTTTCGGTGCCATACGCTTTATTCGTCTTATTCGTTTGATCTTATTTCGTATGCTCTGGCAATTCT
>BQNB010015095.1:29241-73869 GCA_026074375.1 Tanacetum coccineum | reverse complement strand
TTGTGGAAATTGTAGAGGAGGGTGAATACGTTTCCATTTAAAAACTTCAAATATTTAGTATCAAATTATCCATCAACTTAGATGCAATATGATGAGTGTGAATAATACATCTGTATCCACTAGAACATGTCATAGCAATATAAACACAATCATAATGTTAAATTATATCCATGACACAATCATCATCCAAACAATATAAGCAACAATGAACATACATATATATCTAATGTAAATATAAATGTAAGGCGATAAAGTAAATAAAGATGTAAAGCGAAAAGTAAAAGAAAGTGCAAACCGGACGCGATGATTTATAGTGGTTTGGTCACAAAGCACCTCTTCGTCCTACTCCACTCCCCGAGTACCCAACTCGAGAGTTACTTCGCTAGTCAACAAGCTCCCTTTAGGCGGAGAAAAACCATACACAACTAAGCTTACACCGATTTCCGACACTAAGCCAAATGTCGAGTTCTAATCATAGCTAGAACCAATCTACCACAACTTATGTATTTTGAGGACTAAAATACTAACCGCACAACTTCACTTCAGGACACAACTTCACTTCACCGCACAACTTCACTTCACTACACCTAGACACTAACACGATCACAACAATCTGACTCTTCTTTCTATGATCACCACGATCTAACTATACTTTCTATTATCACCACGATCTAACAACTATATACACCATGATTACCATGATCTAACTATTACATAAGTTTGAAATACATGAACTCGATCTATACATTGTGAATATAAGATATGTCACGAATCACTAACTAAACTACATAACTTTGTATCTTGATGATAACGAGAATTCTTCTCTTACACTTGGAGGAATAAGCTTGAATCACTTTGAAATAAATGCTTAAGATTAAATGATAAAAGGATTGTAGGTGATGTATAAACTAATTTTAGACAGAAAAAAATGAGTGCAAATGGTGAGAAAATCAATGGAGAACAGTCCAATATTTATAGGCAAGCTGGGGAGCAATTTTTTCTGGCCGACCCCCTTAATTTGTGTGCCGGCCCCCTTAAAATTAAGGGGATCGCCGAGGCTGCGATGCTCCTTTTTTGTCTTTTCCAGGGGAGGTGTTTTCTGGAACATTTTTAGGCGTTTTTGGGTAGAAAATTTGAATTCAAAATATTTATATTGAATAAAACATTTCTTTTAAATGTAAAAATATTTTGTAAAAGTTATAAAAATGTTTGTAACATTTTATTTAAATAAAAATTTCTTTGATCATAAAATAAATTAAGCATTTATTTATTCATACCTTAAGTGATGTACGTCGGGTGCAAATTTTGTTGAAGCAGACTTGAGACGTCGAGAGTTGTTGTCGTTTGAATGCATTGATGATTTGTGATCACGAGTAACTTAAGCACTTTACATTATGTGTTATAAGTTACATGTTTGTCATCACCAAAATATGAAGATAATGTATAGATTAAATATCGTAATATTTCTACCAACAATCTCTCCCTTTTTGATGATGACAAAATATGTAAACTATAACTAATAGTAAAATGTATAAGTTACTTGTTTACACTTCATCTCCCTTTTGTCGAAGCAAAAAAGGTAGACACTTAGGCGAGACTATTACAACACTTTAATCTTAAAACAAAGAGGTGGCTATGCATCATCCCTAGTGAAGTCTCGCTCCTATAAACCCTATACAACATCTCACGATATCTACATAACACACGAGCACCCCCAACTCATATGCACTCCAATGGAAGCACTTGCATCGCATAGTACATTGACGTTAGCGGATCCATGGATCAAATATGTTACAAACTCTTAACCTACATCAAGGGTTAGATTCATGCAACAAGATATATATATATATATATATATATATATATATATATATATATATATATATATATATATATATGTATATATATATATTTATATATATATATATAAGAGTAATATTAAGGGTGAATACACCATATCAAGAAATGTGTAGATGCATAACGGTTCAACTCCCCCTCGGTGTATACTCCCTATGTTTGGGCACCAAGGGAAAAATTCCAAAAAGTTTTTTTTAAGACTGGAAGTGTGCTATAAAAAAAATAGAAAAGTGCACATATATATAATAATGATGATAGCTATATATATCAATGCACCAACGGGGAACAAGACATGCATTTCTTAGATATATGCACTCTAAACTATGACATTTTAAAAGAAAATTTAAAACCTAGACACATGCACTTGTTGTTTTAATAACAACAACCTAAATCCATGATAAAAGGAATCATGATGTATACTTAAGACACGAGAATGTTTAGGAACCAATGATCAGGTTCGACCGGCACATGCTTAAGGACTAAGACTTGACCAACACCCTTCGGTATAATACCGACTTTAATAAACGAGAACAAAATTCATTTATTTATTGACACACTATTATTATAAGAATGACATCTTCTAAGATGTCATTTGGATAAGGAGTATGAACGTATTTTGATCGATATGTTCCTTATGGTATCGTCATATAACTAAGATGATGATATGGATTTGAATAGACTAAGGGTTGTATTGAGAGATTCCTAAATCCTCAAGGTTTCTTTGTTAAGCATTATGTATGCTTTTCATGTTTGGAGTGTTTAATGATAAACATTATCGTAAGACTATAGGTCGAACTAAATATTGATGATAAGGATGATTTGTTAAGGAAACATAAACGGAGAAGGATGAGCGTGAATGGAAGGGGAAGGTGTTAACTATAGGTTTGTTGGGTGTTTTATTGGTTGTTAATGTAGACGAACAAAGGTGAAAATGTGAAAATAGTGGAAGAGAAGTGAAAGACTTGACATTGTGATGACTTAACAACACTTGAAGATTGAATATATTTTTTGTGTTCTTCACTTGCTAGATTGTGGAAATGATTGGATGATAAGACACATTTCATTACGAAATTCGCTTGAGTTTTGACAACATAAGCGCAAATGCTTATGAGTGTGAGACGCATTTCATTACGAAATTCACATGACTTTTGACAACATAGGCATAAATGCTTATAAGTGTTAGGATATGAGGATGTGACGCATTTCATTACAAAATTCACTTGACTTTTGACAACATAGGCACACATGCTTATGAGTGTCAGGATATGAGGATGAGACGCATTTCATTATGAAATTCACTTAACTTTCGAAAACATAGGCACACATGCTTATGAGTGTCAAGAAATGAAGATGAGACGCATTTTATTGAAAAATTCACTTGTGGGGAATGGTTACATGGTGAATCTTCTTGTGAAGATGATTAGGTGGATGACTCAAGATTTGTAGTGGTAAGAATGACTCGGTTTTACATTGTTGGTTTCTAGTGAATAAGAATCACATATGTGAGTTCTTGAGAGTATTTGGTTAAAGGATATATGTGACCATGTTTGTTTTCCCTTCCTTTTTAATTCGTGCTCATCCGGACATAAATTGTGGAATAAAAAGAATAAATGAAGAGAAATAAAGATGGAAGCGATGAGCTTGACAATGTCATGACAGATGACGGTTAGCATACAATGAACTTCATCCGCGAAGTTATGTAGCTCTTCTCGACTATTGCGAATGTTCATAGAACAATCACAAGACGAGGTACGAGGTTGTCTTAAAGGGTGGTAGCGGAAACGTGGACAGAAGATATTAACCATCTATATAATAATAGAGGCGTGATAAATGTTTTTGTGAAACGACTTAGACATGAACAATGAGTGACATTTTAATTTGCATTTTGCGAATTAAAAATTCATAAACATTCTGGATGAAATGATTAAGTTGTCAAGATTTATCGGAATGTATTTAATAGTAACAAGACTATTAAAATGAGAATGAAACATTTATGAGATTTGTTTCATCATTCCTAGACCTAGACTTCAAAAGGTTCATGTTTGGGTGGTTTGGTGAGGATGTCGGCGATGTTGTCTTCCGACCAAACTTTTTCGATGAAGATATTTCCTTTTAGACATTATCAGGAAGGAAATGAACGACGAAATAATGATAAGTTTCTAACCAAGATCGATGGATAATGTTTGATCCTCATTGTGTATGAGGTGAGCATGACGATAAATCATCGTGACATTCCTAAAGGGATGGTAAGGAATAACGGAAGTAAAAGTACTTAGTTTTAAGGTGTGTATATTAAAGAGGCTACGAATCACTATAGGACAAAAAATCTTGTAAGCCTATGTCACACGAGGTTGATGGTACAGCTATTTAGCTTTATGGAAGAGCCAGATTTAACGATATGTTTGTTAAAAGGCTTGAATATGAATTTTTGGATATGACCTTTAACGTTTGCGATCGCAAGTTAAAGATACTTGAATATTTAAGATGAAATATTTAATTTGTCAACCTTACTTGTAGGAGTGTTAGATATGTATCTAACTTTTCCTTGATGAAAGAGTGGATTATTTGGACGAAGTCGAGATGATGAATTACTGAGAAGTGTGGTGTGAAGACTCTAGGAGATATAATACTATTTACAACTCTTTTGACTTTTTAGATTTGTGACACGGATGTGAAGAAAAAAATATTCAAGTGTGAGAAAATATATACCTAGATGTATAGGACATATAGATATAGGCATGTAAGTTTTTCTAAGCATGCATTGACACAATAATCAACGAGATTAATGTGTAAGACTCTATGACATTTAAACGTTAATTGTCATATATTAAGTTAATATAGTGTAGGTGTACAATTAACACGTAAGTCATGTAAAATGACGCATACAAAACATGATAATTTTAAATGTAATCGTCATGTAAAACATGTTAGCATTTAGTATTTAGGAGCATGTGTCATTTAGATAAACTAAGAGATATTTTATCTAAATTGTTAGAAAAAGACAAACGCCTTTATAATAGGCATGTATTCAATAGCTAAGCAATTAAGCATTCAGCATTAAGATAATCATGAAGACATATAATTGCATTACATGAGGCAAGTTATCATCTTGAGACATTAAAGCACATATGTGAGGTGCATTATGTCTAGATTGACTAAGGAGAAGCTTAATTTCTATGTGCTTAGTGTGTACTCTTAATGAGATACAAAGTATATCAATGTAGACTATTATTAGGCATATTTAGGAAGAGCCATTTAATCAAATTAGAGAATAAATATGAGACTATCACTAGTGGTGCTCAATTCAGACTAAACACGACCATTTTTTATGGGTTATACATCAAACCCAACTTTACTCTTGGAAGCAATTCAACCGTTAAGTCAAATTGAATTTCTAGTGCAATAGATTCTCCAGTAGTCATTCTCATGTTAGACAAAATAGAATTCTTATATTTGCTTAATGAAGTGTAGCAAAGATAAAATTTGTATTCTCTTTTGATATAGGTCCTAACATGACTCAACTAACATGCTCTAGTTCGCATAATCTTAATCAAGATGTGTGGAGTTCTTAGAGAAGCATAAGCAAGATGTTTTAATCTTTTGTTCAAGATCTATAGGTTGTTTGGTTTCGATTACATATTGCTTGATTTAATGGATGTCTTATATTTAGTCATCTTACATGTGTAGTTGTCACATGTGATATTTAACGTGTTTGGTTTATTCAAAAGCCAAGAGATAGGCTTATTTGTGCATGAAAAAATATGTTAAGTTTAAGAGTGTTTTAAGAATGCTCCTTTGCATGTCTTGGGAAATGAATCTCATCAAGATTATTTATCTTAATTGAGTTTGTGATTTTTTATAATAATTTATTGTAAAGAGACGCATTTTTTTAAACAAATATGCTTTTCTAAAATTATTATTCATATCAATGTTGTATACCATAATTAAATAAGTATTTGAATAAATGTATTCTTACTTGTTTATGCATTGACACATATTGTGATAGGTTATTTTTCATTTCTAATAACTTATATTTTTCAAATTATATGTAGTGTATTTTCTTGTAACACAACCATTTATGCTACGAAGAAAATAAAATGCATAGGATATATATTATCTTTTATCAACCGTTTAATACGATAAGTTCAAAAATTCTTTAAACATAATGTTTCCTAAATATCATGTTATCCTAGACGAATAAACAAGAATGTTATTCTTATTTGAGAATTTAGTTAAAAGTGAATTTTAGCTTTGAGTTGTGCTTTTATGTTGTATGAGCAGAGTTTAAATATGTTGTTTGTAACACCCCCAAAATGGCTCGCAGCGGAATAAGGGTCTGGGGCATGTCACATCTTAGATTAATAACACAATATATATATATAGAACGACCATTAAAAGTCGTTTAAAACTGATACATTGGATTTAACAAACATTTGTTACAAAAAGCGCGAAGTTTAACTTCTTCATTGTCCATATTACAAAGATACTAGTTCATAATACATGATTCCCAAAATATAATGCAACCATATCTTTAAGCATGTCATCCCAAAATACAAAATCACCAATGTATCGCTTGCACCTTGTGCTTACTGACCTCCTGAAAAACATTGCTTTAAAACATCAACATTAATGTTGGTGAATTCGTAGGTTTGATAAATCGTATAAAGTTGGACCATAAGATTTCCCCAAGTATATGATAATGCAGGAGATGCAAAACATCACCTAATTATAATTACGTTACTCTAAGCTCATAACACTGAAGCTCGACATAAATATATGGCAATATATAATTGCCCACATTGCCCGTATTGATGTTCTAACCCGCAACATCCCTAATCCGACATGGTATACGTTCGTTTGCCTAGTGATAGCTAATCACCCGAACGGGGTTGTCAAACCCAATAGATCTATTTATAACATTCGCGCTTACTGAGACCAATCTAATTGGTTATACCATAATTAATAGTTCATGATAATGGGCTAAACTTGGGTTATCGCTACTTAGCACAACTTTCCCATTTTAAACCTGTTTCTAGCGTTTCTTACGTTCACGTCTTCGTATTGAGATGATATATAAAAATATTATATTTTTATATTTTATAACCTTTTGATGAACAGTAATCTTACTGTTTATGACGTTTTATAAATTTACTTTTATAAATTTAATTGTCGTAATACCCGTAAATGCAATAACTTATTCGTTTTAATCCTGATTTTAGCGATTCCTTCGACCACGTCTTCGTTATCAAAATTATCACATTTTCATAAAGTGGGGTCTGCTGATGAACAGTAATTTTTACTGTTCATAGTTTATAAAATTACTTTTATAAACTCGAATTATCGTAAACGTCGTATTTTATTCGTTTTAGCTCCGTTTTTAGTAATTCTTTCGAGCACGTTCTCGTAATTGAAAGTTCTATTTATTTATGAAGTTTACAAAAATTAATGTTTCTGTCATGAACAGTAAATTTTTATAAAAATAGTTTTATAAAAATATTTTTATACATTTTAAGTATATAAACTCGCGTAATTCATAACTTCTTCGTTTTTAATCGAAAAATTACGTTTCTTATTGTTTTGGAATCCTAAAAATATGTATAATCTGTTAAAAATACCAAACTTTCTGTTTTGTATAATTTTTATAAAAGTTATTTTATAAACCCGTTTAATTAACGTATAACTCGTAATTAGCGTATCTTTTTCGTTATTAATCCGTTTTTCGAGTTTCTTATCTTTTTGGAATCGTCGTGAGGTGTATTATCTTTATAAAACATCAAACTCACTGTTTGAAATTCGAAATCCAAACAGCCCCTTTATAATGAATATGTATACTTTTATATAACACTTGTTTTATGTATTTTTCACTTTTGTAGTTTACCATAAGTCTTTTATAACTATATTTATCATATGTGATACATATAATAATGTCCATAATCCTTGCTTTGTCCACATAAGTCCTTGACAACAAGATTTACAAGATTACAAAGTTGTTTACACACTTTTACTTGTAGCTTTTTATGTAAATCCCTAAAAACCCTAATCTTGCATTAACACTTTTTAAGCTTAACCAAGATTGTAAAACACTTATGTATCCATTTATAACCTCATAATATCATCCATATAACATGTGTATAAGTTCATAAAATCATGTTTACAAGAAAAATCCACTTTTACAAGTTAAACATGTCTTAAATGATGATTTTACTACATAGAACATAATATATATATAAACTCATGAAATGAAAAGATAAAGGTTTTTAGATGACCTTATGATGAACAATGATGATGAGAAATATGTGCTAAACCCTTGTTTAGACTTTAAACCCAAGCTTGCACACTTGAAACCCTAGTTTTCCAATAGAAACCCTAATCTTACTTTCTTTGCTTCAATACTTGTAAATGGTTAACCAAAGGCTATGGCAAACACTTAGTATGTCAATAGAATGATGTGGAGTATGTTTAGTATGGTCTTGCAAAATCAAACTATGATGAGTATAAGGAGAGTTGATGCCGTGGTGTTTTTTAAAGGCAAAAGAGATAGAAAATATGATTTTATTTGTTAATTGTTGAATGTGTTACCTACTGTGTATACTTAGCAAGTATGTCTTTCTAAAAATCATAAGCTAGTCCAAGTGGCGATAGTAAAGTAGAGAAGGGGGGAGGGTTTCTATAAACTTTTTGATATTAACGACACATCTAGTATCATATATGAAAGTTGCAAGTTACTAGTTGTAGGTTTTTACATACAAGAGTTTATTTTGCTAATGTACATGTCTTGGTTTATTTTTCCAATGTACAAGGTGAAAAATGATATTAACTTGGGTGAAGTTTAATAAAACTTTGGGTATTGGGTACAATTGTGGGTATTTGTTGAAGCGTAGAAATATTTTTGTGGTTCCGGGAATGCCTAAACTTAATTTATCGCGAAACGTAAACACTTTACGTAACCGATAAAAATATAATAAACAAGGACCATAATTATTCTCAAAATAATTATTTAATACTTAATTGATATAAACGCTTAATTGTATGATGCCCGTTTACATTGAATGATTGTTTTTAGCTTACGCGATTTTAATTAATACATGAAATTAAAAGCAAACGCGCACAACACCAAGAATAAATAGTAGATTCATTGACGTCGTCAATGACTTGAAAACACGGGGTGTTATAGACTTCCCCCGTTAAACGAGCCTTGTCCTCAAGGCTTACGGCGCGGCACTTGAAGACGGTGCGACCTTTGCAAAAAGGTACGGGTATTTCTTCTTGAATTGGTCTTCACGTTCCCACGTGAACTCAGGACCTCTCTTGGAGTCCCATCTTACCTTGATAATCGGGACACGGCTATGTCTCAACTGTTTGACCTCTTGATCCATGATCTCGACCGGTTCCTCGACAAACTGAAGCTTGTCATCAACGTGTAGCCCCTCCAATGGCACGGTTAATGGATCATCGGAATAACACCTCTTCAAATTGGATACATGAAAAGTGTTGTGAACCCTGCTCAGCTCTTGCGGAAGCTCAAGCTTGTATGCAACGGCTCCAACTTTTTCTAACACCTTGAAAGGTCCGACATATCTGGGGTTTAACTTCCCCCGTTTGCCAAAACGTACGACCCCTTTCCAAGGCGAAACCTTCAGCATAACTTTATCCCCAACTTGAAAATCCATCGGCTTACGCTTCTTATCGGCATAACTCTTTTGTCGATCGCGAGCGGTTTGCATTCTCTGCTTTATCTGAATAATCTTCTCGGTCGTCTCTCGAACTAAATCTGGACCGGTAAGTTGCACTTGCCCAACCTCGGCCCAACAAACAGGTGAACGACACTTTCGACCGTAAAGCGCTTCAAAAGGTGCAGCCTTTATGCTAGCGTGATAACTGTTGTTGTACGAGAACTCAACTAAGGACAAGTGGTCGACCCAACCCTTTCCAAAGTCGATCACGCATGCACGTAACATATCCTCGAGAGTTTGAATGGTCCTCTCGCTTTGCCCGTCGGTTTCTGGATGGTATGCCGTACTCATGTCCAAGCTAGTACCTAAAGCCTTCTGGAGTGACTTCCAGAAATTTGATGCGAACCTAGGATCACGATCGCAAATGATTGAGACTGGGATTCCATGTCTTGCGACCACTTCCTTTAGGTACATTTTTGCCAGTTTCTCCAGGGGATCAGTTTCCCTCATCGGTAGAAAGATTGCAGACTTAGTGAGTCGGTCAACAATCACCCAAATGGTATCGTAGCCTTGCGACGACCTTGGAAGCTTCGTAACAAAATCCATAGTGATGTTGTCCCACTTCCATTGAGGTATCTCGGGCTGTACCAACAATCCTGATGGCCTTTGGTGTTCGGCCTTGACCCTAGCACAGGTCAAACACTTGCTAACATAGGTGGCGATGTTGGCCTTCATATTAGGCCACCAATATAGCTTCTTCATATCTTGGTACATTTTGTCAGAACCCGGATGAATAGAGTATTTTGACTTGTGGGACTCGTGCATAATCACAGTCCTCAAGTCGCCATAACATGGTAACCAACTCCTGCCATTGAAGCATAGAGTTCCATCCGCTCGTGGTTCTAACTTTTCCGTTCTGAATTTCTCCGGATCTTTAGAATTTTCAACCAACATACCTCCAACATCTTCGTTCTTGAGGTTCTCCGGCTTCCGAGCTTCAGTCTGAGCATTCAGAATTTGTTTAGGAAGATCCAAGCCAATAGTCATGACTAGGGCTCGAAGAAACATGTAATCTAATGATCTACTAAGAACAAGAGAGAGATGTGGGTTATGATGTTTAGAGAGAGAAAGTGATGGAATGGATGATGATGTTATTATGTGGAAATATGGAAAATGAAAACATCCAACCCCTCTCTAAGGCAAGGAAAGGGCTTAATATGTCCTATAGCTGGCCCATAGGCTATGATGGGCTCCCCATGGGGTCTTGGGCCGACTGAGATTACTAATCTAATCATTACAATAAACCAACTGAGCTAAACTATTACAACTTGGAAGTGACCGACACTTTTGTGTTTCTAACAATCTCCCCCTAAGGGGTCACTCCAATTTAACAACAACTTTAAACCTATCTACTATGCTTCATCTTTAGTCCTTTAGCTCAAACTCTTTGACTTTCTTCGTTGTGAATATGTTGTAGTGATCATTGACTTCTGGATTGAGCTTGTTCCTTAAACTTGTATTTGACATTGTGATCTTGAGCATCTTGAGATCATCAACCAACACAATCTCTTCGCCATCTTAATGAAATCCATGCCATCTGTGTAACATAGTACTTCTGGACTGACATGCACATACCTTTTCTGATTTGTTGACCTTGAAAACATTAATGTTCATCTTTTTTTTGAAATCTGGGGGTAACTTTAACATCTTGTCACTTCGAGAAAGACGTTCGGTATCAGAGTAACAGAAGTCTTGAAACATGTACTTGAGCTTTCATGATGTCTTTATGTTTGTCGGTCGGGTATGAGCATGTGGCTATGGATCTTGTGAGTCAGCGGGAAACAAGTACCTTCACCACCATCTTTAAGTTTCCTGCAATAAAACAGTTAGCAATAAAGCGGAGGGACGAATATGGCTTTGTCATTCTCCTAGGTTTGGTTGGAGTAACCTTAAAATCCGTGAGATCGACCTGTGATCAGATAGATTCAATTTAAGAAGAATCTTCTTGACAGGATTTCTAGTTATAGTATTGAATCTTTCTAACACATAAGTATTAGATTCATCGTACTCAGCATGTTCTTATTATTGGAACGTCTCAAAGTAGACAGCACGATAAGAGTGAACCAGTGAGTTATTATCTGACCGATTGATATAGAAAATCGATTTCAAAATTAATCGACGTGACACTTGCTAAAGTGGTTTTGTGACACATCGAGAGTTTTAAGCAATCAAACTTCTTTAAACCGTGATCCCTAACCTGAACAATTTAAATTCGATAAAGAATAAGCACCATTGTTGCTTTCCGAGTTGTCACAAGCTTGAATCCTAAGAATCGCACAAGTCCACCTACCATGAGCTTGTTTTGATGTTGGCTCAAGCAGGATTTCATCTTCATGTGAATACCTAAGTATCACTCGGGATGTTCTGGCAAAATCATCAAGAGATTCTTGTGTAGGGATACTAATGAATTACTTGAAATTCACATTGTGTAGATAACAAAGCTAAATTAAAGAACAAGTGTCCTAAGAGATTATGGATGATCTCTTTTGGCTCTAACTCAATAGTGCACCTTTTTAATTTTAGTGTCGGAGCAGGAGCTGATTGCCACCTTTTAATATCAACTAACTCGGAGTGAGAAAGTCAATAGAAATGAGTGTATCTCCATGAGTTTTGAAACAAAGTCTTTCTGACTTTGAGTGGCTGGGAGGGGTTTGTGCATAGCGTCACTGGGTCCATGACTGTCTTCAATGTCAGACAACACCTAAGTGTTTCTGACAGCATATGTATTGACCCGGTTTCTGCCTAAGTGTATGAAGGGCTTCTTTCTTTTCACCCTTTATCCTTACATTTCTTTTTCATTCTTCAACCCCTTCAATGCTTACCGAGACTTCATAACTAACACCTTGTTGGGTTTGTTCTAGTGTTAGCTCCATCTCAGTCGGCATTATTCCTGATTCTCACTTTTTCTCCTTTTTAATCATACCTAAGGAACTTCTAACACTACTAGGGGAAACCCTGTGTAGATCCCGTCCGTTTCTGTCTGATCATGGGATTTGAATACCTTATACCTAACCACCTTCCTAACTCCATAAAATAAGTACATGGTCGGCTACTGTTAGGGATTCCATCACCAATACAAACAAAATCATTGAAAAATTACATTCAAATTGTTAGATATAAATATCAAAAGGTTTACACTTTGAATGTTTTTAATCATTACTAAAAGCTCCCCCTTAACATGTGCATCGTAATCGTAGTACATGCTCAATGTGGAGTGCATCGAGTCCATTTTAATTGATTACTTTTGTCAATATACATTAAGTCCAAGTTAATCACATTTTCTCATCCTTATCCAATGTTAATCTTGATATTTTGGAATATCAATTTTGAGTAACCGTCAGGACAAAATGAGTATTCTAGCATAATAGGAACATATTATTGCTCCCCCTTAACTTTTTTGAGGTATATAAGACAAGTGTTTGAACAAAATTTATATTTTTTGAATTTACTAAGAAATTCTTGAAAATTTTGTACTCGAGCACTCCTTAATATCACCATAAAGTCTACACTACATACAATCACATGATTATTATGTACGGTTTGACCTGATTGATGAGAACATCATATGATAGAATCATATGGTTCTTTTGACACAGCCGTAGGTCTCCTTCGAACAATTTTCCACCAACGAACTTTTCTAAACTCCTCATTAACCTAATTTCTTTCAATAGAGGTTTGTCAATCTGATCTAATCTCGTCCAAGCACACTTCAGCTTGCTTTATAACTTTCTTTCCAAGTTATGAAGTCTTTGCAAGCAAACATCGAGGATAGAACAGATATCAATACATAAGTAACTTGAAGTTTTTGTGTGGTGTGATAGTCGTGGTTGAGTTGTCTTAGCTTCCCCCTAAATCAACAATCCCTTTCTTGTGATAGATTACAGAACTTTCTGCAAGCCGGCATCAAGCAATCTTAAAATATAAAGCCCAGAATCCGAAGTACACAATTAACCCTTTCAAGAACTTGATACCGCAACACCAAAGTCAATTAAGTCCCCGAACATCTTCAGGATAGTCATGAATATAAAATGTAGCACCCAACACCCCACACCAAAGTCAACTAAGTCCTGAATGTCACAATTATTCCCTCTAAGTAGTCGAAATGATAGCACCTAAGTCAACTAAGTCCCAAATGTACTCATTTCTTTCTGCAGAATACTGACTGACTTAAGGAATCATCATACCTATGTGTACCTCTTTTATCAAATATTTCTACTTCTTTTAAGAATAACTTAGGATGACCATTTGACGGAAGCATTAATTGAATCAGAAAGAACTTTTCTCACGTTTTAAATAATTATTCTCCTAACACTTCCCCCTGGGGACTCAAATGATGCATACTGGCTAATGACGAGATGTCTCTTCCACCATGTGATTGAAATAGTGCACCCGAAAGATTCGAAACAGCCTAAAATCAAAAGAAGCTAACCTCAAAAGACAAAAGAAGCTAACCTCAAAAGAAAGGCCAATGGACCTATTGAATATACATCTACTCCATCCCCCTTGTTGGTTTTTGGACATGTCGGAATCAGCAAAACCAAATACGCATACATATTCGAGATTCGTGTTTTGAGGAATTAATAAGGCTTAAATCAATCACATGATAATCAATTTCCAGGCTTTTAAAACTATGAAAGTATATCCAAGCATTCAAAGTCTTTACAAAACATAAGTGTGTTGGCAATATTGATCGTCTGTAGTTTAAAGCCTAAATTCACTAAGTCTCAAATTGCAAATAAGTCCATAAAGATTTATACAAATGACATCTAAAGCTCGTGAGTAAGTTAATAAATAACTTAACTTCCCCTGAAATTATTATCCGTCATTATTCAAAACTTTATCCGTTCATTCCAAGACTTATTTTGAAAAGACTGTTTTTAAAAAGATTATATAGTATGACAATTTCTCCCCCTCAAATAAAGGCACCCTTTTCTATTAAAGAGCTGTTGTCATTGTTTGAGTGGTCGCAATGTCTTGAAAAATCTTTTGTGATTACAAAAAACCTTGATTCATTTATGAAGATAACTTATTAACCAATAAAAATAAGATATACTCTTATTTTAACACATAAGCGTCACTAACACGAACACATAAGGAAATATAGGGAAGCACGGTTTGTGGTTGCAAAAGTAAACACAAGCTTTGCATGTTCCTAGAGTAGACCATGCACGAGAAATAAATTCCCGTTGGTTTGGTAACAATATCTTTTAGTACGAACATGTTTTCCTTAATGTAAAAAGCGGGTTACTATCTGAAATAATAACAAGCCATTTGGCATGTTTTGAAAACATTAGAAACTTCTGCTCGAACTTCATTTACAGGCTCGTATCATTGTTAAATGACATTTCTAAGACCGTAAATGTTATCAATTTTCAAAAGACATGCCATTTGAAAACTTCTTTTTGTATTTTTCTCATTTTTTAATTTGTATTTATTTTTTGAAAATATATATATAAAAATAAATATTTTTGGTTTTTTATAAGTTATATTATATACATATGATACAAAGGATATTCGAATAGGTACCACCACTATTCATCAACGTCATCTGCCAACTTTTTTAGAGTCTCCGACGTAAAACTTCACATACCCAGCTTGTTGATTAGAAATTCAATTCCTTTCTCGGCCCAAGACTTAGTGAAGATGTCCGCTAATTGATACTCCGTCTTGACAAAGGGTAAAGTTCGATCACACCTTTTTCAACATGCTCTTTGATGAGTTGAAATCCTGATGTCTATATGCTTGGATCTGGAAATGTTTGAACGTTGTTTTGCCACATAAGGCAATAGCACTTTTGTTATCACAGACATTGGAATTTTATTGAATCCAAAGCCATAGTCGTGTAAGTTGTATCTCATCCAAAGGACCCTTTTTTTTGAGCACAACAACGAACAAAGCAATATATTACACTTCCAGTACAGGGATAACGCAGCGCTTTTCTGCCTTTTCGACGACCAGCTCACAAGTCTATCACCCAAAAGTTGTATACTACCAGATGTGCTACGGCGTATATCTTAACAACCAGCATGATCCGCATCTGCAAATGCTGTTAGTGCAATGGAAGAATCCTTCAGATACCAAAGTCCCCGATGTATGGCTCCTTTAGATACCAAAAGATCCTTTTTACCGCATTTAAGTGCTTTTCGGTAGGCCGAGCCTGATACCAGGCACACATGCATATAGCAAATTGTAGGTCAGGTTCCTACTGCGTAAGATAAAGGAGGGTGCCATCATACCAATGAAGTGTGACGGAATCTACAGCTTTCCCTACTTCATCCACATAACAGTTTGGATTTCTCTACCATTGGGAAGAATCCACTGGGTCCACAAAGGATTCCAAGCAATTTTCTTTAATGGGGTGATTCAAGAGCAAATTTAGATGTTTTTATGAAGGTTAGCCTCTGGGACTTTGAGAAATCCTGGTAGTCCTAAGAAAAATGAGAATATTACTAGTCATCGACCTCTTGAATTTTGAACACACGATTTTAAGCGAATAGATCACAAAGTTCAGGAGTAAATGCAGCCAGATAATGTCATCGACATATATTTGTAAGTAGTAGTTCCTTGCATTCGTTATGGATGAACAAGTAGATCCCCTAACCTTTAATAGAAGTCATTGGATATCAGAAAGAAGACAACAATCATAACCCACGCATGGAGCTTGTTTCACCATAAAGAGCTTTCTTAAGCTTGTTCTAGCAGTTAGTTTTCTGGATCCACAAATCCATCCGTTGACTAACATAACCACTTCCCCAGACTCCCATTCAGAAACGCAGTCTTTACACATCCATTGATAAACGCCATGTCATATGAGCAACAACGCTAGAAAAATTCGCATAGCCTCTAATCTTGTAACCGAGCGCAGGACTCATTCAAAATTGATTCCCTCTTCTTGACGATAACCAACGAGCGACCAACCGAGCCTTGTTTTCAGAATCCCTCCTAACTCATCAAGGCATAACCTTATAGATCCACGTAAGAGTGATGACAAATGCCATTACAAGAAGGAGGATACAAGTTTCCCAAACATAAGACTGTCAAATTCATTGAAGTTCTTCTTGCATAGCTTCAATCCAACATGCTTGAGTTAATGCTCTTTGTTAGCTCATAGGCTCGACTGATGCGAAAAGGCATCATAGTATCAGAATAAGGCTTTGTTCATGGAATCTTATATTCGCGTGTAAAACAGTCCTAATCGAAATTTAGCGATTATATTCTCAAGTGGGTGATCCTTTAGTCCATTTGCTATGAGGTTTTGGAAACTTGGTGATCGGAGGCACAATCATATGATAACATCCAATGATGAGGATGACAGAGCAACTCTGAATTGTAATACCAAAGTACGGATCATTACCCATAAAATGCAACTTCAATAACATGATATCTTCTACACATTATGAGAAATGATAGGATATTGAGTATACTTTCGTTGTATGAGAATTACTTGGTGATGGTGCATCTTGATCAACTGTAGTTGAGGAAGGTAAGCCAGTTAATACAGCATGTTCTGGTGCTTATAAATCAACATAAGGTGGGGGATTAAGTGACTCATCAAACATTGGTTGAAACAACAAATCCCAGTCAGATCTCGAAGGTGGTATAAATGGTGTTGAAGGAGGAGGGTTTGGCACGAGTCAGAACTGATTGTTACAGGAATCATTTCATGAAGTGCGGGTCCTGAACTGCTGTGTTCAGAAGCCATCGCGGTACAGTTCATCAGTCAACATGAATGGTTTCAATAATTCATCTGGTACGTCTGTGTGTATCCGAATGCTTTCATCGTAGTGCATAGCCAATGAAAATACCAAGCCACCTTTGGTTTGTAAACTTGCCCAAATTCTCACTAACATTCGTTGGGAACAGAGGGGCACCAAACACATAAAGATACGATAGAATCGGAGGTTTGTCTTTAAAAGCTCGTATGGTTATTTACCTGACGACAACGTATCATGGGAACGATTTTGGTATAACAGTCTTGTGGCAACCGCTTCGGCCTCATTGAAATAAAGGAGCATGTTGCAATAAATTAACATAGTGCAGGCTGCTTCAATTAGCGAACGATTTTCATCTATCAACAACAACCATTTTGCTGAGGAGAGCGTGCAACTGATTTTCATGAGAGCGCCAACCTTCTCATAATATCCGAAAAGTCTGATTAACAAACTCCAGTCCATTATCTTTTTTTTGATGCGACGGACGGTTTCCTTAACCTACTTGGATCATTTTCAAAAAAGTGATAATAAAAAGCTAGAGCCTTCATCTTTTGGATCGCAAACATATTGACCCCTGTAAATCGAGGAGTAGTCGTCTACAAGTAACGAGGATGTCTTCTTTTAATTGACAACTCGCACACGCAATGGCCCATACAGATCGTATGCAAGCAGATAGAGTTTTTCTTGAAGATGTCGTCCTTCAGATTGGGTTTTGTGGGTGTTTCTTTGAACTTTTGCCTAAAGCCACATGCAGAACAAACGTGATCCTTTTCAAACTTTAGCTTAGGGAGACCTCGGACAAGTCCATGTCTTGCAAGATGATTAATAGCACCAAAGTGTTTCGTGAATAACACTATGCCATAACCTAGACTTGGTCTTTAGAAGCCTTTGACAATAGAACAAATAGAGAGGAATCCATCATATTCCCAATTAAGAGTTTAAAAAGATTATCCCCTCGATCATCCCCGTCAAAAAATCAACACCTTCAAGATTGCGAAAAAAGC
The DNA here is from genome assembly GCA_026074375.1 of Tanacetum coccineum. Classification (NCBI taxonomy): domain Eukaryota; kingdom Viridiplantae; phylum Streptophyta; class Magnoliopsida; order Asterales; family Asteraceae; genus Tanacetum; species Tanacetum coccineum. The sequence goes on along the minus strand of BQNB010015095.1, from coordinate 55,563 downwards.
ATGTTGTGTTGACTAAAAGCCACTTCGAGATGGAATCACAGAATTGTCCCACAGATAAATAGGATTATGCCAAGTCCATCAACGTAAAAAACCCTTGAAATAGTAACATTCCCCATCTCATAGTCTCCATAACCCATTATCTTTTGCATACTGACATTTTCCAAATTTGACTGTACCCAAGAATTACTGATGAAATTGGTGAGACTGAGAGCGATCTCCGTCATGTGCTTTCGAGCAACCGGAGTCTCCAAATACCATAAAAAAAAAGAAAAAAAAAAAAAACGGAGAGGACGAATTGGGACAACCTGCATTAATTAAGAGAAGTAAATGGAACATTGTTTATTGGGATCGCCCAGATTACTCGTTCCTGTTTGTTTAGAAAATATGGTTTATAACCATAGTTTTGCTAACGGACTAAGTATTCTTATTCTTCAGGGTTTGCTTGAGTATAACCAAATTAACACAGGTTTGGGTGATGTCAGCGTTCAAACTATTGTTTCCTAGAAGGCACTTCATTAGTAGTGGTAATCCTAGTTAAAGGGCACGCATTTCCTACAATAGTGAAGGTCCGACCGGTAGGTCTCCAAATATATCCTATCTTAGTGAACACTTTTCCTGTTGGGTTCCAAATCTCTTTCTTAGATTTTCTCTTCTTAGGTTTAGCACGAAATTTCACATCATTCATAGAATTAGAAACACACAAATTATCAAAAGACATGCAATCATCACCGTTAGTACAGACATAATCAGAATTATCATGTTTCTTGGAATTCTACATAGACGCAGATCCATTAACTTTAACAGTACCATTCCTTTTATTCAAACTAGATTTAACGTTCCTAGAGTGAGCTTCTACTTTATTCTTCGAATTACTACTTGGTGTTTGCAGAATCTTATCATTCCTGGTATTGCCTGAAGGCTGTGATCCGGTAGCACTAGCAGTAAGTCTTACTCCTTATATGCAACACAAAGTTTGTTATAAACAACGTTTTGAGGTCGGATCCATTTTTTGTATTTTCTGTGGAAATGGTGATTCGCAAACCTAACTTTCTTGTCCTTTTTCTCGGTGTGACCGCAACTAATTAAGGATCAAAATTGTTGATGCTAGGGCAAGTCCCTACTTATGTTTGAAAGCAATTCCTGAATGACTTTGGTATACCAATAAGGCAAGACTCTAAAAGTGAATCGTTGAGGATAAATCACTTTTAAATGTTCGACTATATCCTAAGACCAAGCTTCTTCTGAGGTGCTTAATGGAGATATTGTAGCAATCCCTTTTATTCAACAATTTGGGCTGATTGATCCACATTATCCTTAGACACTTTTGGATCAACAGAGGTGGGTCCCCACAATAGCTCCACATCTAACGCTTTTCCTTAAGTTTCGTTAAACTCATTTTTTAGGGCTCTATGACCAAAACCTTGTTCCCTAAAGTTTTGCATTTAAATCTGAAATTTTCCGCCAACTTTATATTGACTTGTTTGATAAAACGCATCACATTGTTCTTTTGATTAACACGTTTTGGTTTCATCGAGTCATAAAGTTGCATATAATCTGTTCAAATGCTCATTCTTAGCAACAAGTTTTGTCACTCTATGTTCAAATTCAATGTTAAGAGTCTCAATTTCATCCATGTCCATTTTGACTTTACTATCATCCACATTTCCTTTTAAGAACTTAATTTGCTCTTTCAGCTTGACAATGACTATGTCTTTCTCTTGAGACTGAGCTCTCAATTAACTTAATTCAAACAACTGAGTAAAACTTGACATTTGATCTAAAACACTATTTTTCCTGTGAAAATTTCTTGATTAAGTTGAGAATTCAGCTTCCAAAGGTGATGCAATGTTTTTCAAGAGTTGTAAGACACTTATAAGTTTATCGTAAGTTTCCTTTATCAACAACATCCTTTTTTGTTGAGAGCTAAAAAAAAAAAAAATAAAAAAAAAAAAAAAAATAACAATCTTGAGTTCGAGACACTTTTGACATTCATTCACAGTTTCACAACCATCATTCACAGACAAATTCACAACAGTTTTTACAATATCATGATCAATGGCTTGTGCCAAGAGTCGTTCATTTTCACTCAAAACTTGATTCATTTTAACTTCTAAAGTTCTGGACTCCAAGCGATGTTGTTCGACAGCCTGTTCCATTTGATAAAAGACATTTTGGACATCGGCAAGTTCATCAACTAAGTATTGATTGAATTTATTGAAGATGTCTTTTAATTCTTTTATAAACGGAATAATTCCATCTAAAAAAAAAGCCTTTGTATGTTCAAACCCCCACGTACCCTCAGTGATAGCTGTGGCAGTGGTTCTTTCTTTAACAACCTGATCAAAGCCAGTAAGATGACGTTTAAGCTCTTTCAAGCTAGTATGCACCATACTCACTTTAAGAAGTTCTTTTGAAACCTCAACTTTGTTGGTTGTGGAAGAATGAGATGGGTCTAAAGGTGGGACCGAAGTTGCTTTCCAATCGGCATGTTCACTATATAAATCAGATTGTCGAACAAATCGTTTGTTGTAATCGTTATTAAGAACAACATAATTAATGGGTTTAGTGTTCACTTTATGTTTTACAACCATTGGATCTTGTTCTTTCAAAAGCATTTTTGAACGACTCTCTTCACAAAGCATTAATGTCTCATCAGAATCAAGAATCACAATAGCATCCATTTTAAGAATGACATTCCCGTCATATAGTTTTGGCTTTGACTCTCGAACTTTCTTTAGATAGAAAGGTTTTTCAAAACTGATAGCTTGTTTAGTGGAATGATCATAACAAATTTTAGATTTAGTCATCATATGAACAGTTTGCGCAGATTGACCCCTTTTGAAAATGATATTATCAAGTTGCTTAATTTTCTTTTCCAAAGCAATTTCTCTATCAATTTTCTATTTTCTTCCATTTTTAAATCCTTTTTGAGATCAGAAACTATTTTCATTAAAGAATCCTTTTCTTGCACTTGTTCAGAAAGAGTTTGCTTAAGATGTTCAATCTCGGCATACTGTTCATTTGATCCTGAAAAACTGTTCTCAACATTTTGCATTTCTTTCAAATCTTTAACCTCTTCTTTATATCTGTCAAGCTCGGTAGTCAAAGCTTTATTGGCACTTTTATATTCCAGATTAACATTGGTGCAATGTCAGATCACTTTGGTATTTATTTGTTTTAAACATAGATAATATCAAAGGGCATCTGGTTTGAGCATAAGAAGAGTTAGAATTCTGGACAATTTCCTAATTGTTTTCACTCAGATAACTGAGAATAAGGAATGATATTGCTATCACTGGTTATTTTAGTTTCTGACTGATCCACATCATTAGACTGTTTAGAAGACGTCATTATCTGCTCACTTTGATTGATTAAATCCTAAGCTAGATTATCCGGATTGTATACCTCAGTGAGTGCATCTGAGCCATTCCTGGAAAGATATCGCCATGAGAGCAATCTTGGCGAGTTAAGTTTTCATCACAATCAGAGCATAGGCATCCAGATCATCGGCTTGAATTAAAAAAGCCCCAGCATTATGGTAATGACAGTCTGAGATGTTTAGAGTGTCAGAGTCCTTGGATCTACCCAAAATGCTATATTCTTCCTCTTTAAAACATGACACTGCTTGAGCTTGAACCAACAACACTTTATCATTAAACCACTTTTCATCCCTTTTTCTTTTGAGCATAGTGTACTGCTTGGAAATATGACCCTCCCATTTGCAGTTGTAACATATGACAGTCCATTGTTTCCCTGTGTTGCTTCCACTTGCTCCAGGAGTGTATTTTCTCGTTATTCCCTCAGCATAAGTAGTTTTGTCTCCCCTGAACATGTAGCGCATTAATTTATCCAACATTAGATGGTAGCTTGTGTTGACGAGGGTTATGAGACGTCCTTAGCTGATGTTGGAATAAGGATACCAGGAAGTTGACAACGGCATTAAGAATGACTTCAAGTGATTGATCGCATCAATTGGATCATCTCCCTTTTTGGAACACTGGAACGGTTAGACCAGAGGTCCTGTTGGGAAAATTCAGATTGTTGATGTTGTAAGTTGTGGGAGCATATTTCCCAATTGTGAGAGGATGATTGTTGGAGAATACACGTTGTGGTGAACTGAGTATGGTATTCATTTGATGGATAAGTTGATTGAAATAGAGTTGTATTGACTGGTTGTGAATTGTTGACTCCCCTGAAAAGGTGTTACAGACAGTGAAGACGATATGGTAAAACATGATGTTGAAGTTGATAGTTTCGGGAGAGTGTGAAGATGAATATTGATAAGTTGACGGAGGTAATTGGTGAGATGCAAACAAAATGCAAGAGGATCGGAAGTTGCGAACATTGCATCAAACAAACTTCATTGCATGTCCATTCGTGTTGTTTGCAGGTAACATGAAAGCTGATCAACATTGGTAGTATGCAAGTCTTTGACCAATTTAACTTCAGTAACAAATTTGCTCCATTCATCATGAAGAGTGTTTAAAAACTTAGTATTAACTTGAAATTGATCCAGTGGCATCTTGTAGATGTTCATGTCATTGAGTAGAAGAGTGAACCTCAAGTAGTACTCGTGTAATGACTCTCCTTTCTTATAAGTGAACTATTGAATTCATCATACCTTGTACTCTCCGTTATGTTTCCTTAACGACGTTCCTTGCATAGCATTAAATCTTCTCCCAAGAACCTTTAGCTATACGGTGGTTTGACTCACAAGAGCATAGATTTCAGTTGGAAGACCTTGGAGTATGATGTTAATCGCTTTGATGTCACAGTCAGCTTGAATGGCTTCAGCGGGAGTGAGTTTAGTATAATCCTTAAGTTTTGTTACCCCTTCCACAGTGATTGATGGCCAAACGAATGAACCTTTTTCAACAGAGGCAAGAATCATTCTTCCATGAGGTCTATTCATCATATAAAGTTCCATTCTGCTTTTCTATGAATCATACAAGTATTTTTCAAGCATCGGTGGTTTGTTGTCTCCTCCTAAAAGAAGTGACTTATCGGCAAAGTCGTCATTGTGGAATCAAAAAGATTACAAATTGATCGATCGATGGTAGAAAGAAATTGTGTTTGGTTATGTGATTGTTAGTCTTGAAATGAAACTAACTGATTTACGATCTCAACAAAACCGGGAAAACAAGTTAATGTTTCATGGGATTTTACAAGTCAAAGAAATAACCGTATAATTTAGAAATTTGAGTTAGTGTGTCTTAAATGGAATTGACTAGTTCGGCCAACAAAGGGACAGACTAGTTTGGTCCTTCTAGTTTGGTTCTAACTAGTTCGGTTCCAGCTGAGTTAAATCTCGTTCGGTTCTAACTAGAATCAGGTACTCAATAAAATCTGAGTTCGTCTAAATGAAAACAGCTAGTATCGGTCCCTTTGTTCGGTTCTAACTAGTTCGGTTCCAGCTGAGTTAAATCTCGTTCGGTTCTAACTAGATCGGTTCTCAATGAAAATCTAGTTCGGTTCCAATTGAAAACAGCTAGTTCGGTCCTTCTAGTTCGGTTCTAACTAGTTTGGTTCCAGCTGAGTTAAATCTGGTTCGGTTCTAACTAGTGAGCACTCGTTCGGTTCCAACTGACAGGAGTCTAGTTCGGTTCTCTTGATCGGCTTACTCGTTCGGTGACCTTGGTTCCGGTTGTAACTCGTTCGTTCAAATACTACGAAACTCAAATTTTCAAAACTCAAAAAAACACATTTTTAATGGTTTTTAGCAAAAATTCTTGTACAACTAGTGTTACTAACCCTATAGGAACAATAAAAATGAAAACTTTAAGGTTTTTACGCCAAAAAAAATTTGAATCAAAAATTTGTTCTTTATAAAGATTTTGAACACAAATCACAAGACAAACACAAAAACTAAACACACTACTCCATGGCTCTTGATACCAATTGAAGAAACATGTAATCTAATGATCTACCAAGAACAAGAGAGAGATGTGGGTTGTGATGTTTAGAGAGAAGTGAATGGAAAGGCATGATGAAGTTATTATGGGAAAAATATGAAAATGAAAACAACCAACCCCTCTCCAAGGCTAGGAGAGGGCTTATATATGTCCTATAGGCCGGCCCATGGGCTATGATAGGCTTCCCATGGGTCTTGGGTCGGACTATTACTAATCTCCGGCTTCCGAGCTTCAGTCTGAGCATTCAGAATTTGTTTAGGAAGATCCAAGCCAATGGTCATGACTAAGGCTCGAACTCTTAATGGTTGATCTCTCTCCTTCCTGCTTAGAGCATCAGCAACAACGTTTGCCTTTCCCGGGTGATAACGAATCTCATAATCATAATCACTGAGCAACTCCAACCAACGACGTTGCCTCATGTTCAACTCTTTCTGATTAAGAATGTGTTGTAGGCTCTTATGATCAGTGAACACCGTGCACTTGGTTCCATACAGGTAGTGCCTCCAAATCTTGAGAGCGAACACTACTGCTCCAAGTTCCAAATCATGAGTCGTATAGTTCTTCTCATGAATCTTCAGTTGGCGTGATGCATAAGCAATCACCTTTTCTCTTTGCATTAACACAGCGCCCAAACCCTTCTTTGAAGCATCGCAGTATGCGATAAAATCTTCGCTTCCTTCAGGTAAGGCCAGGATTGGTGCACTGCACAACTTCTGCTTCAACAGTTGAAAAGCTGCTTCTTGTTTATTACCCCAAACAAACTTGACCTTCTTCTGAGTAAGCTTGGTCATTGGTTTGGCGATCTTCGAAAACCCTTCAATGAATCTCTGGTAATACCCAGCAAGACCTAAAAATTGATGAATCTCCGTTGGTGACTTAGGAGATGCCCAATCTTTAATGGATTCGATCTTGGCGGGATCCACGTGAATGCCCTTACTATCAATCACGTGACCTAGGAACTGTACTTTAGGAATCCAAAATTCACACTTGGAAAACTTGGCATACAACTCCTCTTTCTTAAGCAACTCTAAGATTTGCTTAAGGTGCTCTTTATGTTCTTGCTTGTTCTTTGAATATATCAGAATATCATCAATAAAGACAATCACGAATTTATCCAGATATGGTTTGCACACCCGATTCATAAGGTCCATGAATACGGCAGGTGCGTTCGTCAAACCAAATGGCATAACTTGAAATTCATAATGGCCGTAACGAGTTCTGAAAGCGGTTTTTGGAATGTCTTCTTCTCGAACCCTCAGTTGGTGATAACCTGACCTTAGGTCGATCTTCGAGTAGACACTCGACCCTTGAAGCTGATCAAATAGATCATCAATTCTTGGAAGTGGATAACGGTTCTTCACCGTTAGTTTATTCAATTCCCGGTAATCAATGCACATCCGGAATGATCCGTCTTTCTTCTTGACAAACAAGACCGGAGCTCCCCAGGGTGAGGAACTGGGTCTTATAAAGCCTTTGTCAGATAACTCTTGCAGTTGCTCTGACAACTCTTTCATTTCGGAAGGCGCCAATCGATAAGGTGCCCGTGCTACAGGTGCAACACCAGGTACCAAATCAATTTGAAACTCCACTTGTCGAGTCGGAGGAAGACCCGACAAGTCCTCAGGAAATACTTCAGGAAAGTCTCGAACTATTGGCACGTCCTCAAGTCGCTTCTTCTCCGACTTATCTTCAACTTCCTTTGCAGTGACATGTGCCAAAAAGATAGAAAATCCTTTTTCCATGTACTTCTGCGTTTTAGTGCACGAAATGATGTTTAATCGTGTCAGCATTATCCCTGGTTACTCCATTAATCGTGTAGATTAATGTTTCAATTTCTCCAGGGATGCGATCAATCTCCTCGCACACCACAATGATCGCTTGGTACTTCGCCAACCATCCAACCGATTAATCGCATTAAACTACAAGTCTACGGGCATTAAATCAATGTTAAATGGGTGAGTTTTATTAAATCCTCAAAAAAAAAAATTAATGGCGCGAGCAAATTGATAGCGTGAAATAGTCATAGGGCGCTAGTAATGTGTCTTGGCATCCTCGGCTTAGGTGAATATGGGTAAAAGAATGATGCCAACTTTATAGTATGACGGAATGAAGCCTGCTTAGTTGATATGGTTACTAATTCGATTTCTAACAAGTAAACGCGCATTCTATGAATACGCACACAAACATGATATAAGTAGAAAATTTTCCTTAACAAGAGGTTTTTAAGTGACTACTCTCAGCATGGCATGGAGTACTTCCTGAATTATACATAGTTTAGATCAGGCCATAGTATAATTGCGATTACGATTGCATTGCTCATATTTCGAGTCAAAATAGCGTATATAATTTTCTATGAAAATTCGTGAGAGACAGTAGTTTTGTAAGTCAAGTAATAAGAACCATAAGTTCAAATATTGACAAATTCTCCTAATACGATAATGTGAAAGATATTTGAAATCATTCGTACAACTGAAATTTAAGGGAAATACACACGAGACACTCCTTAAGGATATAAAGTTAATAGTTATCAACTTAGGATTTATAATTAGGCAGATGCGAGACAACATTCCTTTAAGCTATTGATCTCATTTGTAATGTGATTAGTGGGTCTTGATCTGTTTCCCCCCATCTCTTAATCACTCTCCAGTGCTCCAGTCCTCCAATTTGGTTTTTCTCTATGACTTTGTATCTTTCGAGCTTTGGGCAATCCCTCATGTAAGTACCCTTGATACCTACATTCAGAGCAATTAACCTTTTGACTTGTCCCTAGTGCCTCATTGAGTTGTAGCAGTATTGCAGTTGTATGTCTCCTAAAGTTACGACCAATGGCCTACTATGTTGGCACCTGTGCATTTAGGACCACTAGGACCATCATTATGATAGTTGCATTTAGGGAACACAACGGTCTTGGACCCTCGTAATATTTCTTCCTCCCCGTGCCCTACAGCGTAAGCTTTGCTAGTATTTTGCCTCTTGTTCGGCTGTTGTTGGTTCTGATTGTTCTTGGAAGTGTTATTCAACTTCCTCTTGTTCTCAGCCTGGTGTTCGGAAAGAGTGTTGATCTTTTTGTTCACATATTTCTGAAACTTCACTATTGGACACTTACCTCATAGAAGTTCTCCAGTCTTCCACACTTCATAACAGGTTGGTTCATTGATACCTAGCACATAGGATTCCTACACTCCCGTTAAGTGCCAACCTACATGCAATTCTTGCCTTTACATACATTTGCCCATGTGGTTACTTCCATTTTCTCTGTTTGTTAGCATTATCGCTACCGTTGCCTTCTTGTTGTTCGGTCTGGCTATATGTGACTTTACGGGAGCCATGTTGGGTTTCGTCTCATAAAATAGCAATAGCCTCGATAGCAATAGCCACTCGCTGGGGGCTACAACCCGCCACAATTTCCTCAACACTTAATCCCCTTGATCAACATTGTCATTGTTTTCCTGAGTGAAAGTAAAGGAAGCAAAATGTATAGAAGTTTCATTCAAGGGAAAATCATGCCACTCGTGATCCCAACAAGTAGTAAGGTGAGACCACGTTATCATAGATATAAGATAACCGTGCAACCATGGAATAAAATAAATCCCACGTACAGTAGCAACTGATCATAACCAACAACGTAAGTTAATAACTTAATACAACGTTTTTAACATGAGTAAAAGAGTACAAGCTTTTTATTAACACTACCAACCGAGTATTAATCCAAGTTTAGTGGGAATACAAAATGACTACACTGACATCATATGTCTATGCAGGGTGCCTCTCAAATTCTAGATGCTAGACTCTTATGTTATCTTTAATGACTCAACATTCTCCTGGTGGTGGTAGATGAAGGTAGTGGTAGCATCAAACTCGGTACTGCCAGCCTAGCAGATGGTGATCGGTTGGATTCTGAGGTTAAATAGACATCCGTACTGTCCGGATTTGGTCTCAAAAAAACGAACAAGATGATATGGTATAGTGTGAGAATAGAGGGAGTTTGTGGGTGGTGTAGAAGCAACTATCCTAAGTCTCAAAGCCTCTTATTCTCAGCTTAGGGGATAGATCATCTGAGTAGTCATAAGAGGTCACTAGTGAGCTAGAATGCCTCCTCTTCCACACGTCATTCTCAACATCAACATCATCGTTGTCAACATCAGATTACTCATTTACATAATTGAGTCTCAGATCCGTCGGTAGGATCCTCCTCAGGGTCCTCCTCATCCTTTTCCCGATCGGAGTCACAATGTAGCCGTGGTGAAAAGAGCTGTGGTGATGCATCATCAGATAGAGGCTGAATCCATCATTGAGGTACCTCTAGCTCCTCATCAGAAGCTCGCTGGAATCTCCATGGCTCGAACTAATATCAAACAGATTAGTAGGTAACCGCGATAATAAAAACATTAACAGCATTGCAAAGCAAAACATAACTATATAAATATATAAATAATAAGGCTGGTATGGTAAATACGCGTATGCACTTATGCATAAAAATAAAGATGGTAAGGTTATCAATATTTGATAGCTTAATGTTTGAGGTACGCTTAGGACCTACTAGCTTATCGTCTACCGTTGCCTAAAGAAATATCCCTATTTAATAAAATAGCCCTTATATAAATAAATTGTAGACTTTGTGCGCAAAGAATGCACACTCCATCTTTGTTACAATACAATATAGCCCCCTCCAACAGTTAACCTTACGATACTATAAATATGTTTAAAAGCTCACGTATAAGCCACCAGTAAGCATCTAGTAAAACTAACTAATGCAAACAACTAGTGTATGTATGTCCCGTAAAAATCCCTTTTTATGAATGCAATGTTTGAAAACGGTTATAGTCCAGCAAAACATTTGACCTGGTTCTCTATAACCTTGGCTCTTGATACCAATCTGTAACACCCCCAAATTGGGTCGCAGCGGAATAAAGTGGTCCAGAGCGTGAAACCTTCATAATCATAACACAAGAAAATACAGTAAGAGACGACCAAAAAAAACAAAGTCGTTTATAAAAACTGAAACATTGGATTTAACAAATATTTGATACAAATAGCCCGAGGCTTTAACTTGTTCCTTATTATTATTACAAAGATACTGGTTCACAATACATGAGTTTCCCAAAACATAATACAACCATATCTTTAGCATGACCTCCCAAAACAAAATCACCAATGTATCCTTAGCACCTTATGCTTACTGATCTCCTGAAAAACATTGCTTTAAAACGTCAACAATAATGTTGGTGAATTCATAGGTTTGATAAATCAAAATAAGGGCAGGACCGCTAAATGTGACTTTTCCTGAGATCATGCAACAATCCGCTCATCACAAAAACCAGATTACATTTTACCTAAGCTATGCCAACGAAACTCGACGATCTTTCTTGCAATAATAATATTTATTGCAATTTCTGCCCGAATAGATGTCTAACCCGAAACATCCCCAAATTCGACATGCTATACGTTCGTTACTGGTGATAGCTAGTCACCCGAACGGGGAGGTCGTTTCCCCAAATAGATCTATTTATAACATTCGCGCTCGCATAATGTAATTAACAACTTTCTACTACAATCTTAGCAATTGACAGTTCATGATAATGGGCTCAACTTGGGTTATCGCTACTTAGGCAAACCTGTAATCAATATAGAACATCCACTTGCGTCCAATTTATAAAACAAAGCATGTTTCCACCCCAAAGTTATAAAACATTGAAATCGTAAAAATGTGGGGCTATGAACTCACCTTGAGTTCAGATAATCCAAATTTACAATAACGCTCACGCAAATCGTCGGATCAACCTATTTCATTAAGGTCGTAAAAGTACTAATCCACCTTGATAATCTCTACATGCAGAAGTCTCTATTTAGCTAATCACCTTCTAAATGATTGAGGGAAACATATTTCTAATTGTAAAACATTAAACAATATACTGAATAATGTAATTATAGTTATGTCCTAGTAGGTGTAGTAATTACTAATTGGTAGTATATTAGTTACTTCCTTGTAGTGTTTATTACTCAGGTATATATTATTACTCCTGGTATTGTTATTACTACTGTAGGTAATATTAGTTACCTAGGTAGTGTTTATTACTACCGTAGTATCTATATTACTCCTGGTAGTGTTATAGTGTAATTTCTAAGTCTGACCCGACTATAATTGACCCCACTAAATCACATTTTCATGAGTCGGGTTCTAAGAGAGAATTATGCGAAACGATATTTTGAACAACTTTTCCAGTTCCCTGTGTCCGAGACCCGAAACTCGACCAAAATGGGCGCAAAAGCACTCCGCGATCAGATCTGACGTAGTGTATAAAATTACCAAAAAGCCAAAAAATTGCCCCCTCGTTACGAACCCGTTAATCACTCGCTATTAGACTTAAAGAACTCGGCGGGGAAGTAAACTACCTTCCGAACGACAGTTCATGTTTCGGCGAAGCCAAAGCGGGACTCGAAAGTGCCGCAAATACCTTCTTAAACCATGCAAAACTACCTAACATAACAAATGCTGGATTTTTATACCCAAATATAAACCACGTTTCGAGCTCTAGACTTTTCGTATAAATCCGTTTGACAAGTTTCTTACTTTCGTAATCGTCCGTGATCATACTACTTTATAAAAACAAAAATATGTGTAATAAATATGAATATATGGATAGAATACTTTGAGTGACCTTGTTGAATCCATCTTAACCTTGCATTATCCCTTAATACTTTTGTAGTTAATCATTTTTACACCAACAAAATTGGTAACAATACTTTTCTGCAACTTTATTTAACATTGATATTACAATCCTCAACATATATAAAAAGTGTGCAAAAATGATCATTATAAGTAAAAACGTCCATTACAAGGTGTTAAAAATCCTACATGGTGATTCAAGCTACAATAGAACTAACATATGCATAAAATGAATATTGAAAGAACATAAAGGGTTCTAGATGACCTTATGGTGTATGATGATGATGATCAACAAATGCTAAACCCGTGTTTAGCCTTAAAATCCAAGCTTGCACAAAGAAAACCCTTGTTTTCTTCAATAAAATCCCTAGCTTCCTTTTCTTGATTATTACTTGCAAATGGTGATTCAATGGTTGGAAACACCTTAGAATGACTTGTAATGGATGTGTATAGAAGGGTATAGGTTGAATAAAATTTTGTATGGATTGTTTAGAGGGGGGGGGGTTGAGCCGTGGCTATAAGAGAGCCAAAAGGAGGGTTTTTGTGATTTTTACTTAAGTGTTTTGCTATATATGTGTTACTTGCATGCATATAAGTATTATATAAGTGTTTAACTAGTCAAAAGGTGTAATAGGAGTCCAAGGAACATGAGGAGGGTCTTAGGGAAGACTCTTGGTCAAAGGGAACAAGGTATGGGTGTGCTTAATGCATATGTGATGTACATTGACCAAGTGTTAATGTTTCTTTCATTTTTCTTGTATAACCTTGTATAGATTGCACTAATTTCGGCATATATATGTTATATATGATATATTTTTGTAACTTTTTATGTAATAGGGTAGTGAATGGGGTATTATGCTGAAAGCGTAGAATTATTTTGTGTTGGTTCCGTATGCCTAAACGCAATTTATCGCGAAACAGTAATACACTTTACGATCCGATAAAATATAATGAACAAATTAATAATATTCTCAATAATAAATAACCCTATGCTTGATGTAAACATTTTAATTGTTTAGAGTGCCTGTTTTACATAAACGATAAATTTGGCGCACGCGACTAGCTAACATTTTACGATTTAAAGCAACTCGTAAACATACAAAAGGTACATTGTGGATTTAATCAACGTCGACCATGACATGAAAACACAGGGTTGTTATAAAGATCTTCTCACACTCAACACCCTAATGGCCAATCCAATTGACTTCTCCATATTGTTGATCGACTCCAAATTGAGATAATCTTACTCAGAATATCTTGTTAGTAACCTCCTATAATCTAGTTAAAAGGCACGTGTTCAATCAGCATAGAACTAGAGTACTACTTCCAAAGGTTTCATGCATTGACAGTAGGGCTTGAATTAGAAATAATCCTGAAGAATCCGTTTCCCCTTTGACCTTTCAAAACTCTTCCTCTACAAGGCCAACCCAGTCATCTACGTTGCGCTAGTACTATACGCCGTATTGATGATAGAGTCGAATACGCTGAATTGGTTTGAAAAAAATTATACGCCGTATACAAGAAATTAAATACGCCGTATTGAGTAATCGACTCAGGAAGTCATAGTAGACTGTAACAATGCAGAAAACATATAAACACACAATATGCAAAAATATACAATGCAGAAAATCAAACACATAAATATGCAAATTAAACTAAACTAAACTAAACTAAACTAAAATACTAATAAATAAGAATTAAACCACTTCACTCCCCGACAACGGCGCCAAAAACTTGAATTCGTCGTCATGTAGGTATTATTTATGTATCAAGTTTTACTATTTATTTTATGCCGACTATACCTAAAATAACATTTTCACAGGCAGTGTACCCGGTCAGATGTAGCTTCGTTGGTAAGTAGGGTGTCGATCACTGAGAGTGGAAGTTAACTCTTAATTCTACTAGATTTTATTTACCTAGGTTTAGTACTAATCTAAACTAATTATTCTAATTAAATCTAATTAAACCTAAACTAAAGCAAAGGGGGGTTTTCATCCTGAGAGACTGGCACGAGTTTAGTTCTAATTATCCTAAGGTGATGACAAATAACGCACACAAATGATTAACAAAAGATTAAGAAGCAGTCAAATCTGAGGAAAATGTATTAGCCAGTTTAATATAATAGTATGACTTGATTGTCTATTCGTGCAATGATTGTATTAATTCGTTGGTGGTATATCATTCCAAAGTTAGGTGGATCTTTTCCTAGACTCGAGGTTTGTCGCTAGTTAATCCTGTCACAATTAACCTAAACCTACATAAAGCTCACACCGTTGATTATAATCAATCTTGGAAACTATATTGGTAGTTATATTGAATCCTAGCTCATGGTGGCTTTACCAACTTATTGCTTAATGGAAATTCATATACTAGTAGTCCACACCCACTTAACTACCTATGGAAACAGGACGTTATGTGTAAACCTAAGTCACCGGCTTAGTCTACATATCCACTTAACCATAGATCAAAACATAGCTTTTTATTGGTGATCCTATTATTCTAGCAATATGAATAAGTGTCATATGTTTCCATCCCGAACTCTTAGCCTACGCCCAAACAACACCGAAGTTGCAGCGCATTAAATATGTAGGACTAGACCCAGTTGAATGATAGGAAAAACACATAATTAAGCACATAAACGGGTATGAAGTGATAAACATAATCAACATACAACGAATAAGGAACAATCGATATAAAGACAAATCAAAACATTATATTATCATAAACATGGCTAATACTTAAAGGTATTAGCCGATAGTCATTGTAACAATACACGAAATCATAGATGAACGATTAAACATAATGCTAACCGAACACATATTGTGGAGTGTAGAGATTACAAGAGTTTTCCCATTGATCGGACCACTTTTCAGGACCTTCTTGGCTTCATTGATCTTCTGGGAATCGAACTTGGTGGCTAAAAGCATATCTAAAATCGAATTTAGGTTTTGGTATTTATATACTCTGAAAATTGGTCGATACGGTGTACTGGAACTCAATACAACATATCAGGGTTGCTTAGCGTGGGCTCCAAGAATAAAATATTCCAGAATTTTCTTGAGCTGATATGGATACGGCTTTTCGGACCTCCTAGATATGGCGTATTAGACCTCCTCAATACGGCGTATCAGACTTATTAGTTACGGCGTATTGAGCTCCTCCAGTACGATGTATTGGGGTCCTTGGGTATGACGTATTGGGCTTCTTGGGTACGGAGTATTGGCTGAAAGTGTGCTTTTCTTGATGTTTGACCAAAGTTAAATATACAACGTATATACTGATGTGGATACGGCGTATTCTTTAAATTCAAGCAATGGTCTTTTGATTCGTCAAAGTCTTGGATACGGCGTATAGGTCTAGAATAATACGGCATATTTGCTGTCTAATCAGCAGACTTTCTTGAACTCTTCATTCATGCTCCAAAATGTGTGCCTTTTAGCTAATCTTCACCAAGTACTCCATAATTAATGCAATTCTCAAATACAAACGATTAAGTAACAATTCTTTGCAATAATTATACAAAATAGGTTAATAACATGGGATAATTGATGCTATAAAATAGACGTTATTTGATGTCATTAATCATGTTGCTAGGATGGAGAGGAGACATGAGTCTGAAGGGGAGTAGTAGACTATATGAGATTCTTGATTAGGAGTTGTACACCACTAAACCGTGTAGCTTCGATTAGTGTTAGATCTAAACTGAGTAGTCTTAGTGGTAGTAGTTATGAACTGATTAATATTAGTAGGTAGTTGATCCTTATCGAAATCATAGTTATGATGGTAGTAGAATAATTTGTACGGAATTTGAAAATCAATGGATGGTAGTACATTTTATTACATGAGTTGATACGTTTGGTACTTGGGTACGTCGTTGTCTATACCGGTTAGTGACATGGTTCGTCACTCACCTCGGATAGGATTTCCATTCTTGTAAGACCCCTCACACATTTATTCACCACCTATATGGAACTTGAAAAATATTCAAGTGACATGTCAAACATTTGCATTGGAAGAACGCAGAGTTAGGTAAAACCCTGTGTAGTCACGAGGAGACTTAGACGTGATCGTAGTAAGCTAAGTTGGAATCTGATTTCGATCATAGTGTGACCCTGATGAATATTCTAAATTCTTAGTAGGTTGGAACCCAAGGTACCTGGAGCAAGTAATGTCTACTTGCGAGAGCCTAGACTTTCGATAAGAAAACCTTAGATGATCTTGAAAGAGTAGTGCAAGAGTCGTGATGTGTGGGACACATGCCTCTTGGAGGACTAAGCCCACCGAATAGAACAACCAAAGGACTAGATGTCATAAAATGCTTTAAGAGTTTTGTTGTCGCATCAAGGACTGGATCATATCCGGACACCCGACCGAATATGTGACCCAAAGGTTAGGAAGAACTGTTAAGTTGTGGAGATAGTAGGAAAGACTATCATGTTGTGTAAGGCGAGATCTAGATAGATCATAAAGAAGTGTAAGGATTGAACGTTAGACCTAAGTCTCTAGGGGGAATCAAAAGAAACCTCGTTTGAAGAGACTGAACCGATAGAGAACTAGTGCGTGTTGATAAGGAATTGAAATGTTATCGTTGTTGTGTTTGATGATGAGAGTTGAATTTCGGGGGTGAAATTCCTTTAAGGGGGTTAGACTGTGATAACCGGTAACTTGTCCAGGGTTAAGTATTATAAAATATCATAATTTTCTATCGGAGTCTTTTGATTTTTTCGGCTTTATTGGCAGAAAGCTGAAAAGTTGACTTCGGTTGACTTATTTTGCGTGAAACGGTTACGGATTAACTGGGTGTTGAGAGAGTTTTGAGTTCTGTAATTGAATCACTTTTGATTAATCCTTCAGTAGCGGAGTGTTTATGTTGTCATTTTTATGCGTTCCGGGAAGTTTTCACGTGTTCCGCGAAATTGTTACGCAACGCGTACCGGCACGACAGTTAATTTTAGAATGAGTTTAAATAACTTTGGAAGAGTGTTTGATGAATTTAATGGTTAAGTAAATTCATAATTTAAAATAACGTGGTCTAAGTACATAAAATGAGGAGGTGTGAGTTAAAAGTTATCAGGAAACGGGCGTTTCCGTGAAATTTGAGTTAAGTGCGTATCAGTCGTAAAAGTGAAATTTGTGAATGAAGTCTATAGTGATAAGATGTATTTTTGAAGTCGAGAAACTTTTAAACATGTGAGAAAGGTTTCTGTTTGATTTGAAGTAACCTCGTATTTTGGTCCCGACACGTCCGTTAAATGTCCAAAATGAATTTTGGGAAGTTTAAGTTGGAAATAGGTCGTGTAAATAACCTAGATTATTGGAAAAATGTTTTTAAGATCAATAAAAATACTACAGAACTTTGAAATATTTTAAAGTCAAAGTTTTTGAGTTTTAAGTGAACCCGACACGAAAAGAAGGAATCTCGAGCCACATTGGATCCATGGCCGGTTAGGGACAAGAAGAGGGAACACCAAGGCATTTTTTAGCTAGTAAGGTCCTTGCATGGTACATGTATATTTGTCTTAACCTCACACACACATTCCACACTTTCAAAAATCAAACAAAAATAAAAAAACTCTCTTTCTTTCTTTCTTTTGGTTTCGGACACAAACAAGAAGAACAAGAAACATAAATTTTTCTAAACTTTGATTAAGAATTTGAAAGTATACAAGTCTTGGGTTGATAATAGTGATTGGGTTATTGATTAAACTACGTTTGGGTAGTCGGTTCGCATTCTTCTCGCATTTCAAAACCCTTTTGGTAAGTTTCTAAAAACTAAAAATAGTTGTACTTTTATCAAGTGAGATGTAAAATGACTATGTTGGACTTAACAAGTGATAATGGACTAACGTTGGGCTTTCGGGCCCAATAGGTAAAAAAAAGAGAAAACTTGATAACATGGACGATTAAAACAGATAAATTGGTTAGTAAGTAGTGCCGAAAATGGAGAGGTAAAATAACTTTTGTGTCAAGTATTCGTTTGGGCTTATTTTCAAAAGGATAGCTTAAAAATAAGCTCATTTACCACTTATTTGTATATTTTTGGGCTTTGTTGGTCTCGGAAATAAGGAAAGAAAAATAAAGAGACATTGGGCCTGGCCCAATTATATTTATTTCGGCTTATTGGGTTTAGCTTATTTGAGCTTATGGCTTAGTTGTTTTGGCTTATTTATGTTTCGGTTTATATTGGGCTTATTGCATATTTGTTTCGGCTTATAATGGGCTTATGGTCTAATTTGGATTTTGGATTATATTCGAGCTTATAGCTTATTTGTTTTGGCTTATGTTGGTTTCAGCTTATGTTGGTTTCGGCTTATGTTTGGCTTATGGCTTATATTGGTTTCGGCTTATTTTCAGGCTTATGGCTTATGTTTTGATTTTGGGTTTTATATTTTGGACTTTAGTAAGGATATGGATTTATTTATTTTACTAACTGGCTAAATAATAAAACCTTAATGGGCCGTGAGGCCCAATGACTAGTAAATGGACTAATGGACTCAATTGGGATTTAAAATGGCTATGTTGGACTTAACAAGTGATAATGGATTAACGTTGGGCTTTCAGGCCCAATAGGTAAAAACTTGATAATATGGACGATTAAAACGGATAAATTGGTTAATAAGTAGTGTCGAAAATGAAAATGGTTAAATAGGTCAAACTTTAGTCAAGATTGAGAAATCGCTTAGAAAATATGGACTTTTGGCATTTTTCAAAAATTTTATGAAGTAGGTGGAAAGTCTGAAATATAAGGTTTGGAAAACCTTTGAAACCTTTTACAAACGAACGGGTCTTGTCGAAATTTTGTGAAATAAGTCACACTTAGAAAATAATGCGGAATAATTATTTTGTGTCGATTCGACTAAAGGACAAAGACGACTTTTGTAAACGATAAGTGTTAAGGTTAAACGATTGAACGTGGACGTTCTAAGATGTCGAGATTTATATTTACCCCTTTTTGCCCGATTAAAAAGAAGACAATACAAATAAAAATATTATAATTTTTATATTAAAGTGTTATATATAAATAAATAAATATAGTATTTATCTATATATATATATATATATATATATATATCTATATATATATATATATAGATATATATATATATATCGTATCGACTATGAAATAGTTAGTTTATTTATTTTCGATCTTTTGTAATTCAATAACTTATTTTCTCGTCGGATTCTCTTGGATTGTTTGGCCAACTGGCTCGTGTTAACGATTGTAGATGTTTTGAGTATTTTGTGTTGATGTCGCACTTAGCCCATAGCATCGAGTTGTTTAACGTAGTTACCACACAACCATGATACATGACATTTTGAAATAGAGAACAGTAATTTTGGTAATAAGGATAAACGTTTTGTAATGAGAATGAGGTCTTGAAATGAGAACAAGTATTTTGGTAATAAGGATAAACATTTTGTAATGAGAATGAGGTCATGAAATGAGAACAAGTGTTTTGGTAATAAGAATAAAGGTTTGTAATGGGAATAAAGGTTTAAAACGAGAATAAGAAATTGGTGTGAGTAAAGACGAACGCTTGTACAATAAGGCAATTTGTACAATAAATATTAATAAGGTGAAATTAATGATTAGGTCGTGGCCGGGTACCGTTGTGCGTTGTAGAGGTTATTTGGTGC
Organism: Tanacetum coccineum; assembly: GCA_026074375.1. Taxonomy (NCBI): domain Eukaryota; kingdom Viridiplantae; phylum Streptophyta; class Magnoliopsida; order Asterales; family Asteraceae; genus Tanacetum; species Tanacetum coccineum. The sequence goes on along the minus strand of BQNB010015095.1, from coordinate 35,346 downwards.
GTTGTAGAGGTTATTTGGTGCGTTGTAGAGGTGATTTGGTGCGTTTTGTAAAGATTGTATTGTTCCGATGTGTGAAGATTTTTGGCTACCATTATCTGTCGAGGTGAGTTCTCGTAGCCCCCTTTTAAATCTATTCTTTTCGTTAGGGAAAAGATACCAAATGGTGTTTTGACTAATTTTTTTGAACTGTGCGAAATGTGGTTTTGATTTTTGGACAATTTATGTGCTTATGACTGCTATGTGAATATTATGTGGTATGATTGTTCTTGCATGCATCGAGGTGCATGGCAAGGTGTGATTAGCAAGGATTTGCTATGTTTGTGAAAGGTTGCCCTATGTAAATGCTCCAGTACTGGGAGGCCGTTAGGTGCGTATAACCTCAGGGTTGCAACCTCAAGAGCATGGTATATGCTGGTTTGATGACGAGCGAGGATGCTAGTCCATGGTACATGATTATGGGTTGTAGTCATGGGTGTGATTTCATTTGCATATATTCACTGTTATATTGCACAATTGTCCAACTATTTATTATATTGGCACAACGACTGGGTTTCCTTTAAACCTACGAGCTCACCAACATTATTGTTGACGTTTCGAGTATCATTTTCAGGACTGTTATGATAAAGGTAAATGGATGGTTTTGGAGACTAAAGATGTGCACCCTTGGGGATTTAGGATTTAAGACTGAGGACTTACATATCAAGATTGAAACATGAAATCTTTTTATATTGATATTTTTTTGTAAACTTCAGATGGTATTATCTTGTATCTTGTGCAATGTGAATTATTATGTCACATTCCCGTGTTTCTGCCGCTGACGGGGTGTGACATAGGGTAGGTTTGGCACCCTATCCCTAGTGTAGGAACTAACCCCGTTACCGCCTCTATCACTTAATATACTTAAAAAGCACATGAACTCTTTCAAAGAGGGTTAATAATCTGTATAGATTATTATAGTTCTTGGGATAGTTGGGATTAATAACTATGACCTGGTTGCCCTACCTTCATGACTTTCGGGGGATTCAGGATCGCAGGAATTATATGACAGACTAAAGATATCTATTTAGGTCTGTCGACTTTAGAAACCACCAATGAAACCATGATGTAACATTGCACAAGAAAATGTAGTTATAACGGTAGAAATGAAATGGCCAGGCTCAATACTCTCTCTCCACCAACATCAATACAACACTCTCACTCTACTTATCATACAAATATATATAACAAACATACACACACATTAGTATACTCCAAACTCATCATTTACACAACTACCACCAACATCCCCCACACACACATCGTCTCGCTCTATACCTCACATCCACCACATTACAACTCCCTGTTCATCCCTATCTGAGTGAATATACCCCCTCAACTCTACTCTCTCAAAAAATATACCTCTCTCCAACATCTCAACTATCACCTATCTCTTGTTCTCACACACAATATAGATATCTAGATAGAGAGAACACTGTGTGTGTAACAATAATAACACAAATCCTACCCTTCTTTATCTTACGCTATGATCTCAGCCAGCGCATCAACGCTCGAGAACCCCTTTATTTTGTATAGATAAGAAACCATTTTTTGCTTTTATAAAGATATCTGTTTGTGGTGACATCGTAGAGCATCTTACTTCATAGATAGAGATTACTCACTCAATATTGTGGGGGAGTTTACCCCCTACATCCCTATACCAGTTGAAGTCGGATGCGATCATACCATCCGAAGTTTACAAAAGATTAATTTACAAAGGTTTCATGTTTTAATCTTGATAAGTAAGACCTTAGTCTTAAATCCCAAATCCCCAAGGGTACACATCTTTAATCTCCAAAACCATCCATTTACCTTTATCAAACCACACCTGAAAATGATACTCAAAAACATCAAAAATAATGTTGGTAAGCTCGTAGGTTTGAAGGAAACCCAGTTGTTGTGCTAATATTTCAAACAGTTGGACAATTGTGCAATATGACAGTGAATATATGAAAATACAATCAAACCCATGACTTAGCATCCTCGCTAATCATCTACCATGACGTAGCATCCCCGCTAGTCATCAAACCAACATATACTAATGCTTATGGGGTCACAACCCAGAGGTTATATGCACCTAACGGCCTCCCAGTACTGGAGCATTTACATAGGGCAACCTTTTACAAACATAGCAAATCCTTGCTAATCACACATTGCCATGCACCTCGAAGCATGCAAGAACAATCATACCACATGTTCACATAGCAGTCATAAGCATATAAATTATCCTAAAAGCAAAACCACATTTCGCACAGTTAAGAAAAAACAGTTCAAAACACATTTGAGTATCATTTTCTCCCAACGGAAAAGATTTAAAAAGTGGGGCTATGAGAACTCACCTCGACCGATGATGATAACCGCACTGATAGTCTCCATACAATGCATAAACAATCTCTACACAATGAACCAAATAATCTCTACACAACGAACCCAATAATCTCTACACAACGAACCAAATAATCTCTACATAACAAACTAAATAATCTCTACACAACGAACCAAATAATCTCTACACAATGAACCCAATAATCTCTACACAACGAACCAAATAATCTCTACACAATGAACCAAATATATCTACAACGCACAACGGTACCCGACCATGACCTAATCATTAATTTCACCTTATTAATATTTATTGTATAAATTAACTTATTCTACAAGCGTTCGCCTTTACTCACAGCAATTTTGTATTCTCTTTTTAATCCTTTATTCCCATTACAAACCTATTCTTATTACCAAAACACTTGTTCTCATTTCAAGACCTCATTCTCATTGCATAAACCTTTATCCTTATTACCAAAACACTTGTTCTCATTTCAAAATCTCATTCTCATTGCAAAATGTTTTGGTATCATGGTTGTGTGGTATTAAATAAAACAACTCGATGCACTTGGGCTAAGTGCGACATCATTACAATTTTACTCAGAACATCTCCAAACGTTAAAACGAGATAGTTGACCAAACAATCCAGAGAATCCGACGAGAATTTAGTAAGAGTTCAAAGATCGAAAATAAACATTAACCTCTCCGTAATCGATACGATATATATATATTTAAAATATATATAAGTATACAACACTTTAAATTAAATAATAATATTTTATTATTATTTTTGTCTTTTTATCGGTTTAGAAAGAGAATTTATAAAATCTTGTCATTTTATCATCACCACGTTTGATTGTTAAATTTCGACACCTAAAGGTTATTTTTAAAAAAACTACTTTTTTGAAATCTTCGTTTGAGCAAATTGATTCATATTTTTTTGATTTAGATTTCACAAGTAAACATCATTTAAAATAGTGAATCCAATCTATAAAACAAAAATTTGATTCATGAAATCATTGCTAAAATTAGTTATGATATGATTCCTTAAAATTTGTATAAAAATTCAGTTATTGTACTTATATCGCAAAATCGAGAGATTTTGTAACATTGATTCGAATTTTTTTTACACATTTTGGATTATAATCACATTATAATGATTTATAAAACCTCTTGAAAAACCTTAATCACAAGTTAAAAAAATCTATCAATTTTGAAAACATTCCTTAAACTCTCACAAATAAAAACCTTCTCAATCGATTCGGAATTCTATACATACATACTATAGTATAATAAAATATATATAATATATATATATAAAAATATAAATAAAATATAAATATATATATAGTACACACCAATATATATATATATATATACACACATATAATACAATATACATATATACATATACATATATACATATATATATATATGATAATAAAATAATACTATTTTACTATTTTTGTCTTTTTATCGGGCTAAACGGGGTGAGAATATAATCTTGCCATTTTAGTGTGTCCACGTCCGATCGTTTAACCTTGACACTTAATGTTTATTAAAAGTCACTTTTTTGTCTTTTAGTCGAGTCTACACGAAATAAGTTTTCTATAATATTTTCTAAGTGTGATCCATTTTTATAAAATTTGACATGACCAGTTCGTTTGTAAAATGTTCCCAAGGTTCTCAAACTTTAATTTCAACATATTTCCACACTTCTCAAAGTTCTGACAAAATGCCAAAGTTCACTACAAAAATTTATATACAAAAGTTTACAATTCCGTAACCTGGGAAAAAGGCAAACAATTGTCTTTTAATAAACTCCCATATGCACTCATCTTTGATCCCCAATACTTCTCATTTACCTTTGTTAGAAACACATCTGAAAATGAAAATGATATGAGCCGAAGTTAAAATAAGCTATAAGCTCAAATATAAGCCGAATCCAATAAGCCATAAGCTCTAATATAAGCCGAATCCAATAAGCTATAAGCTTAATATAAGACGAAACCAAGATAAGCTATAAGACCCCTATAAGCCGAAGCCAAACATAAGCCAATACAATAAGCCGAAGCTTAATGAGTTCAAAATCAAATAAGCCATAAGCTCTAATATAAGCCGAATAAAAAATAAGCCATACCAAAATAAGCCAAAACTTAAATAAGCTCGGAACCAAATAAGCTGATCATATAAGCCACAAAAAAAGGGCCGAATGGTTATTGGGCTGAGCCCAATAAGCCATTCTTTCCTTCTGTTGGGCCGAACCAAACAAGCAAGCCCAATACCAATAAGCCCAAACTAGCTTATTTTTAAGCAAAGTTTCAAAACAAGCCCTAATAAGCACTTAACTCAAAAGTAAATTTACCACCACAACCATAATATAAAAGTATTCGACCCGATTTCCTTTCCTTTTTGTCCACGTCAAAAACCACACGCCCTTTTTGTTCGATTTAAAACTTTTCGTGTTTGATTTTCAACAAACACACCGTACAACTATCATACACATATTATTATAAACCCAAAAGTACAAGTTAATTTTAGTTTTAGAAAACTTACCAAGAGGGTTTTGAAATGCGAGAAGAATGCAAAAACGACTACCCAAAAGTAGTTTTCAATAACCCAAGACTACCAAATATCAACCTGATAGTGTTTCTTAACCCCGTGTTCTTGATAAATCTTCAAAAATAATGTTTCTTGACCCTTGTGGTTTGCGTCCGATTTCTAGAGAGAAAGAGAGAAAAGTTTTTGATTTTTGTTTTCTTTTGAAAGTATGAAATGCATGTTTGAGATTAAGACAACTTATACATGTACCATGCAAGGACCAACCAAGCTAAAAAATTGCCTTGGTGTCTCCTCTTCTTATCCCATACCCGAACAAGGATCATAGGGGCTCGGGATGGCTTCTTTTCGTGTCAGGTTCACTTAAAACTCAAAAACTTTGACTTTAAAATATTTCTCGAAGTTCCGTAGTATTTTTATTGATCTAAAAAATATTTTTCCAATAACCTAGATTATTTAAACGACATATTTCCAATTTAAACTTCCCAAAATTCATTTTGAACATTTATCGGACGTGTCGGGACCAAAATACGGGGTTACTTCAAATCAAACCAAAACCTTCCTCATAATTTTAAAAGTTTCTCGACTTTAAAAATTACATATTTACACTTTAAACGCTGTTCGCAAATTTCACTTTTACGGCCGATACGCACTTAACTCAAATTTCACGAAAACGCCCGTTTTTTGATAACTTTTAATTCACACCTCCATGATTTACGTTCTCGACAAACGTTACTTCAAATTACGAAATTACTTATTAAATAAGTTCGTTAAATTCACCCACGATTATTCAACCCGTTTTCAAATTTACTGTCGTGCCGGTACGCGCTGCGTGACGATTTTCGCGAAACACGGGAAAACTTCCCGGAATCACTTAAAATAACGACTTAACCATTCCGATACGGAAAGATGAATCAAAAGTGATTCACTTACTAAACTCAAGACCCTCTCTCAACACCCGGTTAAACCGTAACCGTTTTATGCAAAATAAGTCAACCAAAGTCAACTTTTCAGCTTTAAGAAAACTAACAAAATCAAAAGACACCGATCTTACAATTATGATATTTAAAATACTGAAACCCAGGAAAAGTTACCGGTTATCACATTCTAACCTCCTTAAAGGAATTTTGCCCCCGAAATTCAACTCAAATTCTTAATCACAATCAACAACAGGAAAATTCCATT
>BQNB010015095.1:0-28090 GCA_026074375.1 Tanacetum coccineum | reverse complement strand
ACTTGACTGTGTCTTTTTCACGCTTTTCCATTCTGTGTCCGGTTTTGTCGTTTTGGCTTCTTTTTTTGTCCTTTTCTTATATATCCGTTCCTGCACAACACAATTAGCAAAACAAGCATATTTTTGGCATTTTAAGTCCGTTTTTGGTTATTTTAGTTTGTTTTTAAAGGTAAAAGGTATATGTAATTAAACACATACCAAGTGCTAAGGCTAGTGATAAGAAACAAGAAGAGATTGTTGTGGTTAGATATTTTCCTGAGATATTCCTAGATGATCTATCTGGATTACCGCCTATTCGGGAAATTGAGTTTCTGATTGAGTTAATCCCTAGAGCAACACCGGTAGCAAAGTCTCCTTATCATTTGGCACCTTCTGAATTAAAGAAGTTATCGGGACAACTCATGGAACTCCAAGACAAAGGTTTCATTCGACCAAGTTCGTTGCCTTGGGGAGCGCCGGTATTGTTCGTTAAAGAAAAAGGATGGTTCTTTTAGGATGTGCATTGATTACACAGAATTGAATAAGTTGACCGTTAAGAATCCTTATCCGCTTCCTAGAATTGATGATCTATTTGATCAACTACAAGGGTCGTAGTTTTTCACGTAAGATTTTACATGAAGTAGATCTTAGGTCTGGAATACATCGAGCTGAGAGTGCAACCGAGGGTGCCATACCCCCGACTGCGTTTAGACTCGTTACCGGACATGTTCGAGTTCAATGACTTCCGATTTGGATCTACTAATGCATCAACAATATTTAATAGATTTGATGAATAAGATTTGTAGGTCGTATCTTTGATAAGTTTGTGATAGTGTTTAAAACGATATCTAATCTACACTATAGACTCAAGAGGAGCATGAAGAATATTTAGAGTTAGTCCTTGGAACTGACTGCTCAAGAAAGGAAACTAAATAGCCAGTTTCTACAAGTGTGAATTCTGATAAGAGAAATGCATGATTCTTAGGCACTGTAATAAATGGTAATGGAATTCACGTGACCCTAGTAAGATTGACAGCTTTCAATTAAGGAAAGCCCCCAAGAAAAAAAAGATCAAGAACTCTGACAGAGTGTTCGTTTCGTGTCTTAGGATAGGTAATTGGGTCTTAACTTTAGTTCAGTGAGAAACACACACTTCAATGTAGCTAGCGTAATACTAGATTTCTCTCTACATAATACTACACACTCACATATATGCGCGTATATAAGACAAATTTCATAAGAGCCACTCTTCCAAGAGCATCGGAGGAGAGCAGCGAGCGGATCAAAATAACAGAGAGAGATAAGGATCACGTGTTAGTGCATTGTGGAGTAGAGCGAGCAAGATATTGATTATGTCATCTTCGCAGACACTCTAAAGTAAAGTGACAGATATGCGAGAGGAGATGTAATTACGACTCTAGACTTAACTTCTCAGAGAGCTCATTGCCAGTATGGAACAAACAATATATCGTACAGGTATACATAGATTACAGCTATTGCGTATAGCCCGAGACAATTCTGAGAGCGCAGTAGGACCATAGCATAAGAATCTACATCAGTGCAAATTCTCTGCACAGTATACAGAGGAGCGAAAGAGACCTGAGTACAAGTAGGAGTCATCTGAGAAAGTTGACTCTACCTCAAACCATGGAACACAATACTGATACTACTCACTATGATATAGATACGAATTAGGGATCTGTACATTTGCATGTTGATAACAGAGATCTATTGAGCAACTACATATGATTCTGAGAGATACATTATATGAACTAAAAGAATTTATATACACAAATTCTGTGTCACATGTCATATACAAGACGAACATATTAGTATAGATATGTGATATTAATCAATACTTGACTATTACATGATTGGATAATCTTATGATGATGCAGCAAAGAGTCAGCTAGAGTGAGAATGTTAGATAGAGAACCGACTTAGTAGATCTATGCTAAGTAACGTGTGCAAGACCGCTCTCTGAGGAGAGCAGCCTGCGCATATCTGTGATGTGAGGCGATAAAGTAACGATATTGCCTAAGCATTACAGTGATCTGTAATCGTTAGTTAATATGACTACAGTATCATGACTCTAACTACAAAATGCGTGAATATAAATTATGAGAGAGTAATGTCTGTTCACTATATCTGTCAAGAAAGAAAAATATGGCATAGATGGAAAACCTACAGCAAAGATCGGCAGAATTGAATAGAGAACTGAAGACAATTAGACAAATGATCTAGGGGAACATTGACAGAGAAACACAAGTGAGAGAATCAGAAACAAGAAACACAAATTGAGGAGGAGAAGGATGGACAGAACACGATTTAGCTCGATGATAACATGATCAAAGAGCATAACTATCAAAAAGAAATATCTTAGATGGCAGATAATAGGATAAGCTAAATAATACCAGTAACTGACCGGGAACCGATATAAATCGAGGTACCTTGAAAGAGGTGAGTGAGAACCTATGATAATGAGATGAAGCACATAAGTTCGAAAAGAGTGTACTGTTTACACCCAAGAGCTGATAAGATTTAATATGATTTCGAGATAATACGGAATATTTCTGGTCTTGGCCCTGAGAATAAATAACGGCTATTTATATGTTGAGATATCGTCTAGTTAAGATGGTCTTTGTTACCTTTCTTGTTTAATCAAGGTTAAAGGCTGAGCACTCAAAGGCCATCGGGTGGCCTTCGCATCCAAAGCAACTGAAGATGCCAGATGCGAATAACATACGGGACCAAGTTATAAAGGGATCAATAAAGCTAATGAGATCTTATTGGACTTCAAAGTTGCCATATCTGACTAGTAGGGCTAGGAGCATTGACAACAGATCGGGGTCCTTCTTCTGGTGACGAGTTCGCACTTGACTAAGTCTTGAGCTCATGATATCTTCTATCTCGTATAGCAGATGCAAGAGAGATTCTCCAGAGCTCATCAGAGAGAGCGAACAAATTTAAGATACATAAGTAGATCTATATATCATTATTTACACTATAACAGTTGATAAGAGCTATAAGAGAGTGCTGAACACGAGACTAACAGAGACATCATCTGGATCTATCAACACACACACACACAGGTGAGGACATTATTACAGATTATATGAGCCTTAGTGAGAAGTCTAATGTGCACAGCACATGAGGTCCTAAGAAGAATACTTAGCGCGTACATGCAGAAAAGTAATCTAATAAATTTAAGACTAGCTAATGTTGAACCACATGTTTCACTTGATATTGTTAAATCGTAAGATAAAGAAGCTGGGGGGATATTAGGAATAAGTTTTGTACATGCATTACGGTGTTTGAAATTATGATAAAATATTACATGAATTAGAAAAGAATTAATATAGTAAGTTTTTGTGATAATTGGTTTATGAAGGTTTGTGGTTTGGGGGGGATAGGTTTGTTTTAATTTTGTAAAAAGATAGATACATAAATTGATACATTATCATAGATGAATATACGTATAAAAGTACATATATGTTAGATCAAAACATCAGATAAAAAAAGATACTTAAAACTGCATTATTGCTAAGAAAGGAAGTAACTTTTGTTTTGAATGTATTGGAGTGGATTAAATACAAGAGGTAAAAAGATAGGAGTACGGCTTAGTCACTCCCACAGACTGATATCAGAGTGATCGTCCTATCAGATACTTTGGACAGAAAGCTTAGAGCAATGCGCTTTCCTGGACTTTCGGCAGGAAGTTAGGATGTTCATACTTTTGTTGGTTTTGATTTGTTCGATAAACAGATTAGTTAATCATTCTAGTGTGTAGTTGTGCTCGTTTGAGGCAATTGTATATTAGAAAGTGTCCATTCCCAATTATGTGGGCCTGAAGGTTGGGAGAAGGTCAGTTGATCGAGACCATGAAGTTAGTGCAAGAGGACTACTGAGAAGATCTCGCAGATTAAAGATAGACTTAAGGCTGCGCTAGATCGTACAGAAAATTTATGTCTGATTAAGAAGCGGAGCCTCTAGAGTTAGTGTAGGTGACTATGTCTTGCTCAAGTGTCCGCTTGAAAGTTTTTTTATTTTTGGGGTGTGTTACACTTGGAAGAAAGGAAAGTTTTAGCACAAAGGTTGTTAAGAGCCGTCTTGAGATTATGGAGAAGTAGGCCCTTTGTAGTGGCCTAATCGATTAGATTTGCTAAGGAATTGAATGGTGTTCAGACACTGTTCCACGTGTCGAACCATAAGAAGTGTTTGTGCGGATCCACACTGTAAAGTGCCTTTGAGACAGAGATTCGAGTTGATGCTGAAGGTTGAATTTATGGTAAGAGCATGTGTAAATTTTGGGGAAAGAGAGTTTTAAAAAGTTAAAGCTAGTAGGATTTGCCCATCGTCAAGGTTTCGGTAGAATTCGAAACGTGATGGTCCCTGAAAATCAACTGGAACGTGAAGATCAGAAGTAAAATTGAAGTACCACATTTGTTTATAATAAGTTATAGTTGAATTTGCGGGAGACGAACATAATTTTAGGGGGGTAGAATGTAACCGTTTTTCCTTATAGTAGTTCTGAAAATATCATAGTAGTCCCTTTGACGTATTGACTTTGGCAGTTTATCAGATTTTGGTACCATGTTTACGGTGATAATTCTATGTGATGATGTGATGAATTGTGTGTTTTATTGTTTTTAATAATCACTTTTGGAGGTATTATTTATGATATGATAATAATACGTGTATGGTTGAGGTTAGAAGAGCTTTTTACCACTTTTCTCTGCAAAAAAAACAAACGAAAAAGCTCTTCCCGCTTCAGACAAAAGAGGTAAGAAGAGGTTAGAAGAGGTGAAATTGAAAAAACAAACAAAGCCTAACACTAGCAACATAAATAAGCTAATAAGATACATTATAATTCATCAAAATAAGCTAATAAGCTAGCTTATAACTCATCAAAATAAGCTAATAAGCTAGCTTAATGTTGAACCACGACTTGTTCTTGATCTTTAAACCTCTTAAGGCACCTCCTCTTGTTGTGATAAACTTCCACATAATGAACAAGCATTCATGTTTTTTAATTCTGAAAAAATATAAAATGAATATAAAAGAATAAATAAAGTATTTTTTGGAAAAATGAAACATCATATATGATAATCACATGCCATATACATATGACAAAGCAATATCATATATGATATCATATCATATATGATATATCAAACACGTTAACCAAAAGCTACTTAAAACTGCTTATTGCTAACTGATAAGCTAAATACACCTTAATTCAGCTTATATCAACAAAATAGTCTAATAGAGCTTTCAAAACATAAAAAATAGCTAATAATAAAGCTTATTAACACTAGCAACATAAATAAGCTAATAAGATAACTTATAATTCATCAAAATAAGCTAATAAGCTAGCTTATAATTCAGCAAAATAAATACAGATGATGATGATTAATAAACTTATTTATATAAATCACCTAAAAAGTTAGTTTTTCACTAGCAACAAGTGATTCAAATCATTCATTCAAAATAAGCTGATTATAAGCTCATAAAATCGAACGATGATAAATAAATAAGCTTATTCAAATCAAATAAGCTAAAACAAAAACAGATCTGAACCTGATGTTAATCAACTGAAGAAGGAGATAATTGATTCAAAATAAGATAATCGATTGAAGGTCGATCGATTAGTTGTTTGTGTTGATATTAGTTGTGGATCGAGGTGTAGAAATAGAAAAAAAAATGTTCAGAAAACACATGTTATGTGTGTGTGTATTATGAGATGTTTATCAAAAAATAGATATATATATATATATATATATATATATATATATATATATTGTACAAAATTACCCCTCTAGTGTAAATAAACAATTTAATCTCATCCTGAAGATGGAAGGTAGGGATGAGTCTCCCGGTATCCACAAAATGTTTGGTATCCAAATGAACTTAAATATAATAATATTGCCACATTTTTAATGCGTATACTCAGGTCAACTTTTATTCGCATTTATTTGTTACATTACTAACTTATACTTTCTACGAATCGAGAAAAGTTCTATGTAGAACACCATCTAATTAAAGAACAATCTACTTCATCTCAACCATTCATTTTATTTTCATCTAATGGTTTACATTAATTCCTATTTTAATTTAATTAAAAAACCCACTTTCATCCTATTTTTTTAAAACGTAAAAAAACACACGAAGACGTAAAAAACGGACGAAACGTAAAAACAGAAGAAAACGTAAAAAAACGGCCAAAACGTAAAAAAATAGACGAAAACGTAAAAAACAAAGTAAAACGTATAAAATGAAATGATTTGCCACCTCTAAACATTAGTGAAAAAAGATAAAGAAAAAAATGAATGAAATAAGTATTTCAATAAAAAAAATGGTCTTTTTCATGCAGATGAAGACTTTAGATGTAACTCTTCTTCTGCAGACATAGTTTGCAGATGAAGAGGTAAAACCTCTAAAAAACAAACGAATCCTACTTTTCTATACATGAGCACATGGCTGATGATGCCTCTTATCAATTTTTCAACAAATACAAATCTGGTTGTGTATTCACTGCTTTAACTTTTAACTCAGATTTTTGAATGATTAATTTCAATGGAATGTTTTTCTTGCTTTCCACAACTTTCTTTCTTGTTTTTAATTCAACTATTTTTTTTTTGAACGGCAAAGATGGAATATATATAAAAAAGAGTCTAGCAAGACGCTAGAAACTTAAAGTACAATAGATTCAACAAAAAGAATTACATAACATCAAAAAATGGTAATATCCCGAGACTTTAACTGCGAGGGAATCAAAAGGGATGAACAAACTTTTGACACGAAGGCCGACGGATCGGTTTTCACTTCGGCAAAAGAAAAAAACCCCCATCCCGGAGGCCGAGCCACCGGTTTTCACTTCGGGATTGATTTTGATGAAACCCCAAACAAGTCCCGAGAGAATGATGAAAAGAAGAACTATCCTCAAAACCGACGAAGATGCCAAACGAAAAAACCTTGGCGTACAGGTACGCCAACCCATCAAACTTGAAACGCCCCTTCAGGAAAAACCAAAATCAGCTTCCAGTGTTGTTGATTTCTTGTTTTCCATGCATCACGTTATATAATTATTGTATGTAGTAAATTTGATCTCTCCTAATATAAGGTAGTCATATGAGTTAACTTTTATGAAACATAAGATAAGATTAAGTTAATTATTGTTTTTTTTGTTTCTTACATATTTTAGGTGATAGTTATGAATCTATACATATTGTTGTTGCATTTTTGTATACATATGCTATCTTTTGTGTGTTACTATGTGGGTATTGATCCAACAAAATGTGCGGGGTATGTACATTTAGCAATATTAATGTAAATTGACACCTTAGCGAACATCTCATTGCTCTGTCGTTTCTTTATTTGATACCTTTTGGCAACATGTATTATCGAACATTTCATTGCTCTATCGTTGGTAACATGTATTAATGTAAATCGACACCTTTCAACTGTGCGGAGTATGTACGTTTTGCAACATTTAGTTATGGGTTCTTAACAGTGTCAATAGGTAGTGCACCCGTCATTCGGTCATTCATAACCTTCAAGAGCGTGTCAATTTTATTGGTCACCTTGCTTTGTTGTTGTTTGAAATCGGCTTTAAACTTTGACAAATGGGCATCTTGAGATGCCATGAAATTAGACACTAATCCTTATAGATTTGATGATTATTAAAAGCTTAAGGATTGTTGTTGAAGGTACGGTTTGAGGGTGAACCGTTTGTTTGAAAACGATTAGGTGGGTTTAAAAAATTATTTTTGAGAGTTTTGAGGTTGGCTCCACCTAAATTTAGGTGATTTCTCCAAGATGGGTTATACGTATCCCCAAAAGTATTTTGCTCGGGTTTAAAGGTGAACCACTTACCTCTCGCTTAGTTGGTACGCGAAGATGCATAATCAACAAAAGCTTGGTTAGGATTTTCCATGCAATATTGAGTGTCATGGGTACCACTACAAATCTCACATGAAGAAGCGACTTTGTTCACTTAAATGGATTGTTTATGAGCAATGTGAGCTTCCATCAAGCGTCGGACTTGATTTTCGAGCTCAATGAGTTGTCAGACGGATGTACTCGGGACATCATGAGGCAAGGAGATTGCCTTGACCAGTTTGGCGAGATTACGATTCCAACTTTCGTTATCATAAAAGATGAGGCCCTCGATGATTTCCCATGATTCATCGACACTTTTGTCATGAAGTTTACCACTGGTCGCGTGGTCGACAATACCCCTTGTGGCTTGATTAACAAGGTCGTAAAAGATTTGGACTTGGAGCCAAAGATCGATGACGAAGGACTTTTTTGAGCAAGCCCTTAGAACGAGTCCACACTTCGTAGAGAGATTCACCATGATGTTTTTGGAACATCAAGATGTTATTCCTAGTTTTAGTAGTCTCCCTGGTAGGAAAAACTAAGCGAGGAAACGAGAAGTGAGATCCTCCCAAGTGGAGATGGATACCGCGGGCAGGCATTCAAACCAATTGCTAGCTTGATCGCGAAGAGAGAATTGAAATAAATATATGCATGTTATCTTTATAAAGGCACCATTTAGGTTCATTGAGTCAGTAATTTTGAGAAAATCCTTAAGGTGTTAGTTTGGGTCTTCGGACCTGAGTCCATGGAATACACATCTGTTTTGCACCAACCGGATGGTGTCGGATCGCAAGTGTGACACTTCGGCATCATCGAGGAGCACAATAGTGTTTCGATAGCCCTCGTGTCTAGGTTTGGAGTAATCTTCTAAGGTATGGGGTTGGTTTTAGTCTCATGTGACGGTTAACGAATGGAAAGTTACGAAACAAAAGGAACAAAGAAAAGATAGACTACGAGAAAGCTAAAGAAAAGAAAAAAACAAATAATCTCCATCGATAGGAATCTAGTGAATAGACATAAGCTAGATAGAATCTGAAACCTAGACTATTTCTCAACAGCGGTGCCAAAAACTTGATGCGGTGGATTAAAACAACGAAGTTTTACAATCCTCCTAGGCATAGTACCTAATCGTTGTAGTGTAATATAAGCAAGACTTAGGGGATTGATCGTTCTCTAAGGGAATAGTGAGGTAGTTTGAATTATATGTTACTAAGATCTAAGGGTTGAGGAAAGAGTATTTTTATATTTTTATGTTTTTTTATGAAAGCAAGTAAAATCCATTTAATTTGAGAGAGGTGATTTTATCTAACTTAAACTACTCCTAATTATTCAAAAATGTAAAATTGGTGGGGACTTGTATAGGTAAACATACATGTTCACTTAATCATGCATTGCTCGCTAGTTACTTTATATAATCTATTGCGTTGTCACACCCTTGTTAGTGTAATATGAAGTATTCCTCTAATTCGACAACAAGTTGGTCAGAAACGCATTCTACGTGATAACCTAGACGGGTTGCTACCTCTCAGACGCCCTCCCTTCTAATAGTACACCACACACATCCAAAATAACACTTTCCAGACACTTTTGGTGAAGGTGGTCACGAAGCTGAAAAGTTGTACTTTGTCTTATTTCTTTCCAAAATCAAGCCCAAGTCACGTGTAGTTCATCCAAGTGTTTCTCAAATGCTAAAAACACAAAATGACACCGAAAAAAGTGTATAAAATGACACCTAAAACTATTGTTCATTAGCCTAATTGTGAGGATCCAATCTTTTTTAGCCGAGCTGGTTACGATCTGGAGAATAAGGAGGTTAAATCATACTAGCTAATGTACCCATAGCGCCGTTGCGGATTCATGTCTATAATCAACTTTTCGAGGCGTGCAAAGAATTTAATTCAGGTGGTATTATGTAAACATTCCGTATTTTCAGGTTATATACGAAGTCATATTTTTAACTTAATATTTTTTTTTCGATATTGCATTTACTTATAATTATACATAGTTTAAGTTAATAGCGTAAGCTATAAATTATCAGTTAATCGTAAACGCGACTCCTAACAAAATTAAAAGTTTCATCAAGGGGTGGACCTAGCATTATATTATTTTCTAAAGTAATAATTAACTTTCTTATGTTTTATTTTATCGGTTACATCAAAGAGTTTACGTTTCGACAAATAAATTACGTTTAGGCATTCCCGGAACCACAAAAATAAATCTACGCTTCAACAAATAACAATTATTAATTCCAATGATCAAAGTTTATAAAATTTTACCCACACTTATCAAGTGGGACGCCCCGTTACAAAAAAGAAAAGAAATAAGCAAGACACACATTTGATACAATAGAGTATTTTCATATAAACAAGTAAACTACACCTTATCTATTTTTACATAATACTTGCATTTTCTTTACTTTTAAACAGTTAAATGGCAAGTAAATATCTAAGTTTCCACAAATCCTATTTTTCATGAGCTAATGTCTCCTTAGGGTACATAAGAAACACAACCTTTTTAATACCTGTATGTATGTTCCTTTTTTAAAAAAGACTTTCACCAAAACCATCCCATTGTTCCCTTGACCGAACCCCCCCCCCCCCCCCCTTGGACCATTGACTAATTGGTCTTGTACTTTTGACTGAGTCCTAGAAGTTTAAAAACGCTTGCAATACAAGAAGACATAACACACATTCATTTACTTACCAAAAATCAATATTTCTTCCTTCCCCCCCCCCTTTGGCCACAGCAAAACACCCCCTTTCAATAATCAATCCCTAAAATTTTTATTTTCATATTTATCAAGTGTTCTACATACATATTTAAGCCCATACCCATGAATATTTGAAGGCTTGTTTTAACATTTGCAAGGTTTAAACAAGTAGGTTTTTCTTTGGAAATTTTGGGTTTGATCACAAGGGTGTAACTCTTGTTCTTCATTCATCATCATTCATCCTAAGGTGTCCACACCCCCCCCCCCAAGACGGGGCCTGGCGGAATAGTGTTCCGAGGGGGGGGGGAAGGCGTGACGTCTAATAATCCGAACCAAGGCCAACGAGATCGACCACTATGGACGTTTGGAAAATCATACTCGTTGCATTATTTAAAAATAAATTAGTTTTAAATATTTAAAAGAATATTTAAATGTGCAGAAGCGTAACGTAAAAATGTAGCGGAAGATAATTTGGGTTTTCAAAAGTACAACGAGTATGATATTTTGAATAAGTATTGAAAGAGTATCATATTGCACGTAGACCACATAGCCACATCAAGAAGTCCAAGCTAAGCACATGAGAAAAACATGCTAAAACGGTCAACATAAGGTTGTGTGAATTAATAGGTTTAAGTATAACATTTTATGAGGGACAAAAAAAACGTTTAGTGGAATACAGCTTCATCATGTATCATTAAAAAAAATTCTATATTTCTGAAACGTTCAACCAAATAGTGGGGACCACAAGTTTACTGTACGCCTCGTGACCAGTTGTAGGAGATTTAACTTCAGTTTACAAAAGCTCATGCGACAATTATAACGAAATACAATATCGCATGAAAAGAGGTATTACTGTGGCGCTAAGCTCATGAACACCCGAAGCTAAATAAGTTCAACAGGGCATGTTACATACTGTTGCAAAGTATTCCTGCCCTAAGTGGTATGTCCCAAACCAAAGACCACCAAAAAGTTTAATCGACATGACATATATCAGTTGTCTTCGCTCTAAGTGGGAACCAAGGGATAGGGATAATTAGTCCCAATAGATCTATCTATTCACCTCTCGCACCTCACGGTCCTCGGTAGGAGAAACTAACAGTTCATGATGAGTTGGGCAGTAGTTGGTTTGTAGCTACTTTGGCAAACACGTAAATGGGAGATGGTAACTGAAAACACTTGTGTCCAATGAAGAAATAACCATTTTATTCATAAACAACTTTAAGTACTTAATTCCATAAGTAGAAAGAGTGTGATATCAATCAAGTAACCAGGTTTGTAATTAGTGTGTAAACGAGTTGGAAATTCAGTAATGTAACCAAGTTTGTAAACGAGCATGTTTCTCACCCCAAAAGATAATAAAACAGTTATTCAAAACAAGTAAAATGTGGGGCTATGAACTCACAAAGTATTGAAAGGTAATTGTACTGTAGTAAAATATACAAGTTTGTAAACGAGCATGTATTCCCCTCGCGGGTTTATAAAACATTGAAAAGATTGAAATGCGGGGACTAATGAACTCACCTGATTTTTGCAGCAGAGCAACTAGCAGAAATGCAAATAATAAGCACAGCACAGACGGAGAACGGAACGGCTTGACCAAGAAGTTGCAGCTTAACTTAACAGCTAAATCCCATTAGTTTAGGATGATGAATTAGGGTTTTCCGATGGATGAGTACATCAACGCGACTCGTTGATAAGGGATTTGGATTTCGAGTTGGATGAGTTTGGTGGTTGGTTAAATAAAATAAATCGAAAAACACACGCAAAGTATGTAATATATTCCGTATATATATTACATATGAAAAATTGACCAATTTATATAAGTCACTATGGTGAAATATGGTAATTAAGACAAACATTCAAAAGGAAAAATCGTAGTATATAATACTTTACAAGTATTATATAAGAAACGTGGTTAAAAATAATGGTAATAATATAATTCGACGCGTTTTCAAAAGTCACCAATTAAATTAATAAAAAGTTATTGCGTAAAAGTAAATACACGTTTTAAAGTTACGAGTTAGATAAATGATGTTTTAAAGACTTTACAAAAGTTATAGTTGGGAATTATAAAATAATATTTTATAATTTAGTATTTCGTTACGCGTTTTAACTAAACTAGTTATCTTGTTTCTAAAAGTATAGTTTTCGTTTATTTACCGATTTATTGTAAAATAACACTTTAATAATCTTAAAAACGATATAACTTTGTTATTTTATCGGGTTTCTAAAATAGTATAAACTTTAATGAAAATTTACTAAGTATAAACATTTTTAGGAATTTCGGCATGACTTTGCCGTTTGTATAACGTTTCCATTTTTATAAAACTCAATGTTTTACCACTTATATCAAAACTATGTTGCAATTTATTCCACGTGTTTCATTATATAACTAAAGAAATCAAATAATTAAAAAAAAGTATAGCAAAACCAAACACACCCCTTATTGGGGCTGCTGTCCCAAACGCACCCCTTAGGGGCGGTTAGACAGCGAACCAAACGCACCCTAACTGGCAGTTTTAACCCATATCCAAACGCCCCTAAATGGCTGTAAAATGCAGAAACAAACGCCCCTTAGGGGCTGTTTCGCAGCACAAAAAAAACTCCTTTCTTGGGGTGTTATAACAAATCCCAAACGCACCCTTGCCAAATTTACAAACAAACAACAAACCACAAAAAACCCTAGCCAAACGCGACCCGTTTGGCTGTGTAAATTTGGCATAGGGTGTGGTTTGCGTTTGGATTTGGTTTAACACCCCAAAAAGGGTGTTTGTTTGGCTGCGAAACAGCCCCTAAGGGGCGTTTGTTTCTGCATTTTACTGCCATTTAGGGGCGTTTGGATATGGGTTAAAACTGCCAGTTAGGGTGCGTTTGGTTCGCTGTCTAACCGCCCCTAAGGGTGCGTTTGGGACAGTAGCCCCAATAAGGGGTGTGTTTGGTTTAGCTATACTTTTTTTAATTATTTGATTTCTTTAGTTATATAAATGAAAACCGTGGAAATATAATTGCAACATAGTTTTGTATAACGTCGGTAAAAACATTGAAGGGGTTTTATCAAAAATGGAAACGTTTATCAAAACGGCCAACAGTCTGCCGAAATTCATATAAATGTTTTTTTACTTAGTAAATTTTTCTTTAAAGTTTATACTATTTTAGAAACCGATTAAAATAAACTAAGTTATATCGGTTTTAAGATTATTAAAGTTGTTTATTTTACAATAAATTCGGTAAATAAACGAAAACTATACTTTTCAGAACAAGATTAATAGTTTAGTCTTTTAAAAACGCGTAACGATATACTAAATTATAAAAATTTTATTTTATAATTTCCCAACTATAATTTTGTAAGTCTTTAATAACATCATTTATCTAACTCGTAAACTTTAAAACGTAGTATATTTACTTTTACGCAATAACTTTTTATTAATTTAATTGGTGACTTTTGAAAACGCGTCGAATTATATTATTACCATTATTTTTAACCACGTTTCTTATATAATACTTGTAAAGTATTATATACTACGATTTTTCCTTTTGAATGTTTGTCTTAATTATATATTTCACCATATGAATTATATAATTGTTCATTTTTCATATGTAATATATATACGGAATATATTACATACTTTGCGTGTGTTTTTCGATTTATTTTATTTAACCAACCACCAAACTCATCCAACTCGAAATCCAAATCCCTTATCAACGAGTCGCGTTGATGTACTCATCCATCGGAAAACCCTAATTCATCATCCTAAACTAATGGGATTTAGCTGTTAAGTTAAGCTGCAACTTCTTGGTCAAGCCGTTCCGTTCTCCGTCTGTGCTGTGCTTATTATTTGCATTTCTGCTAGTTGCTCTGCAACATCAAGGTGAGTTCATAGTCTCGCATTTCAATCTTTTTAATGTTTTATAAACCCGCGAGGGGAATACATGCACGTTTACAAACTTGTACATTTTACTACAGTACAATCACCTTTCAATACTTTGTGAGTTCATAACCCCACATTTTACTTGTTTTGAATAACTGTTTTTATTATCTTTTGGGGTGAGAAACATGCTCGTTTACAAACTTGGTTACATTACTGAATTTCCAACTCGTTTACACACTAATTACAAACCTGGTTACTTGATTGATATCACACTCTTTCTACTTATGGAATTAAGTACTTAAAGTTGTTTATGAATAAAATGGTTTTTTTCTTCATTGGACACAAGGCGTTTTCATGATTCCATCTCCCTATTTTAGTCGTTGCTAGTAGCTTACAAACCAACTACTGCCCAACTTATCATGAACTGTTAATTTCTCGACCGGAGGACCGGTTGAGGGAGCGCGAGTGAATAGATAGATCTATTGGGACTAATTATCCCTATCCGCTTTGGTTCCACTTAACGAAGAACAAACGGATATATGTCATGTCGATTATACTTTTTGGTGGTCTTTGGTTTGGGACACCAGCTTAGGGCAGGAATACTTTGCAACAGGATGTAACATGCCCTGTTGACTTAATTAGCTTCGGTGTCATGAGCTTAGCGCAACAGTATACCCTTTTCATGCGATATTGTATTCGTTATAATAGTCGCATGAGCTTTGTACGTGAAGTTATATCTCCTACAACTGTCACGTGCGTACTGTAAACTTGTGGTCCACACTACTTTGGTTGAACGTTTCTGATTATTAAATGTTTTTCATGATACATTGAGTGAAGCTGTATTCACTAAACGTTTTTTTGTCCTCATAAATGTTTTACTTAAACCTATGAATTCACTCAACTTTATGTTGACCGTTTTAGCATGTTTTTCTCAGGTGCTTAGCTTTGGACTTCTTGATGTGCTATGTGGAGTCTACGTGCAATATGATACTCTTTCAAGACTTATCAAAATATCATACTCGTTGTCTTTTGAAAACCAAATTATGCTTCCGCTACATTTTACTTACGCTTCTGCAAATGTTTAATTTCTTTTAAATATTGTAAAACTTATTTATTTTTAAATAATGCAACGAGTTATGATTTTCAAAACGTCCATTAGTGGTCGTTCTCTTGTGCCTTGTGTTCGGATTATTATGACGTCACGCCCTCGGACACGTATTCCGTCCAGGCCCCGTCTGGGGGTGTGACACCTTAGGTGATATGTGTGATGAAGAAGAACAAGATCAACACCCTTGTGATTCCAAACCCAAATTTCCAAGAAAACCCTACTTGTTTAAATCTTGCAATTGTTTAACAAGCTTCAAAATATCTTGGTATGGCTTAAAAAATGTTTATCTATTCGTGAGAACACTTGAAATATGGAAAATAAATGTTATGGATTGATTATAGAAAGGGGTGTTTGCCGTGGCCAAAAGGAGGGGGGGGGGGAAGGAGGAGAAAGTTTTGATTTTTTGGTAAGTAAATGAGTTGTGTGTTTATGTCTTCTTGTTTGCTAGCATTTTATACTTCTAGGACTTAGTCAAAGATCAAAGGGACCAATTAGTCAATGTCCAGGGGGGGGGGGGGGGGGTTTCGGTAAGGGAAAACAATGGGGGGTTTTTGGGGAAATAGTCTTGGTTAAAATGGATACTTAAAATGACTAGGTTATTAATAAGTTGTGTTCTTATGTTCCCTAAGTGAGACATTAGCTTATGAAAAAGTGGAATTGTGTTACTAGATATTTACTTGCCATTTATCTTGTGTAAAAGAAAGAAAATGCAAGTATTATGTAAAAATAGATAAGGTGTAGTTCTTGTTTATAATGTATACTTGTATCAAATGTATGTCTTGCTTATTTCTTTTCTTTTTTGTAACGGGACGTCCCACTTGATAAGTGTGGGTAAAATTTTATAAACTTTGTTCATTGTAATTAATAATTGTTATTTGTTGAAGCTTAGATTTATTTTTGTGGTTCCGGGAATGCCTAAACGTATTTAATTGCGAAACGTAAACGCTTTATGTAACCGATAAAATAAAACATAAGAAGTTAATTATTACTTTAGAAAAATAATATAATGCTTGCCTGATGAAAACTTTAATTTGTTAGGTGCCTGTTTACGTTAATTGATAATTTATAGCTTACGCGATTTAACTTAACTCTTATAATTAAAAGTAAATGCATACGAAAAAAAAATTATTAGTAAAATATATGACGTCGTAAATAACCTAAAAATACGGAATGTTAAATATCCCTCTGAGAATTTAAATTTCTTTCGCACGACTCGAACTAGTTGATTATAGACATGAATCCGCAACGGCGCTATGGGTCCATTAGCTAGTATGATTTAACCTCCTTATTCTCCAGATCGTAACCAACTCGGCTCAAAAAGATTGGATCCTCACAATCAGGCTAATGAACAATAGTTTTAGGTGTCATTTTATACACTTTTTTCGGTGTCATTTTGTGTTTTTAGCATTTGAGAAACACTTGGATGAAATACACGTGACTTGGGCTCGATTTTGGAAAGAAATAAGACAAAGTACAACTTTTCAGCTTCGTGACCACCTTCACCAAAAGTGTGTGGAAAGTGTTATTTTGGATGTGTGTGGTGTACTATTAGAAGGGGGCGTTCTGTGATGGTAGCCAACCCGTCTAGGTTATCACTTAGAAATGCATTTTGACCAACTTGTTGTCGAATCTTAGAGGAATACTTCACATTACAAAAACAAGGGAGTGACAACACAATGGATTAGAAAGTTAATTAGGGAAGTAGTGCATGATTAAATGGACACGTTTATTTACCTATACAAGTCCCCACCAATTTTTCATTTTCTGCATAGTTAGGAGTAGTTTAATTTAGATAAAAAACACCTCTCTCAAATTTACTAGATTTTACTTGCTTTCATAAAAAACATAAAAAACAAAAAATAACTTTTCCCTCAACACCTTAAATCTTTGTAACATTACAATTTGAACATACCTCATATTCCCTAGAGAATGATCAATCCCCTAAGTCTTGCTTTTATTACACACAAATCGATTAGGTACTTTGCCAGGAGAATTGTGTAAAGCTTCGTTGTTTAAATCCTTCGCATCAAGTTTTTGGCGCCGCTGTCGAGGAATAGTCTAGGTTTCAGATTATATCTAGCTTAGGTCTACTCACTAGATTCCTATCGAGGGAGATTATTTGTTTTTCTTTTCTTTAGGTTTCTCGTAGTCTATCTTTTCTTTGTTCCCTTTGTTTCGTAACTTTCCTTTCGTTGACCATCATGGGAGACGAAAACCAACCCCGTACCTTAGGAGATTACTCCAAACCTAGCTACAATGGCTATCAAAAAACTGTCGTTCTCCCCAAGGATGCCGAAGTGTCACACATACGATCTGACACCATCCGATTGGTGTAAAAAATAGATGTGCATTCCATAGACTTTAGTCCGAAGACCCAAACCAACACCTTAAGGATTTTTTAGAATTATCATTTCAATCGACTTTAACTGTGCCTCTAGAGAGATAACACGCCTACATTTATTTCAATTCCTTCTTTGTGATCAAGCTAGCAATTGGCTTGAACGTCTACCCGCGGGATCCATCTCCACTTTGGAGGATCTCACTTCTCGTTTCCTCGTTATGTTTTTCCTACCAGGGAGACTACTAAAACTAGGAATAACATCTTGATGTTCCAAAAACATCATGGTGAATCTCTCTACGAAGTGTGGACTCGTTCTAAGGGCTTGCTCAAAAAAGTCCCTCGTCTTTCGAATCTTCTGGCTCAATTCCAAATCTTTTTGTCGACCATTGTTAATCAAGCCACAAGGGGTATTGTCGACCACGCGACCAGTGGTAAACTTTGTGACAAAAGTGTCGAGGAATCGTGGAAAATCATTGAGGGCCTCGTCCTTTATGATAACGAAAGTTAGAATGACCTACGTGACCTTGCCAAACTGGTCAAGGCAATCTCCTTGCCTCACGATGTCCCCAGAGTAAATCACGTCGGACGAATCTTTGCAGCTCGAAAAATCAAGTTCCATTCCTTGATGGAAGCTCAAAATTGCTCAATAAAACCATACGTTCAGTGAACAAAATCATTTCTTCATGTGAAAATTATGTAGGTGATCCCACTGACACTCAATATTGCATGAAAAATCCCGAGCAAACTTTTGTTGATTATTCTTCTTCATGTACCGACAAAGCGGGAGGTAAGAGGTTAACTTTCAAACCCGAGCAAAACACTCTCGGTGATTCATATAACCCGTCTTGGAGGAATCACCCAAATTTTAAGTGGAGGCAACCTCAAAACTCTCAAAATAATGTTTCAAACCCACCTAATCGTTTTCAACCAAACGGTTCACCCTCAAACCATACCTTCAACAACAATCCTTAAGCTTTTAATAATCAATCAAATCTATTAAGGATTAGTGTGTCTTCTCCCTTCCCCTACACCTCTTCCCCCCTTCCTCCTACCCCCCCCCTCCCACCCCTCTCCGTCCATCTCTCCTCTCTTCCTATTACTCTTCTTCTCCTCTCTCCTCCCCATAATCGCTCAATTTCATGGGCTCTCAAGATGCCCGTTTGTAATAGTTTGAAGCCGATTTCAAAACACACAACAAAGCAGGTGACCAAATAAAATTGACACGCTCTTGGTGGTTATGATATGACCGAATCGAGGGTGCACATACCCTATTGACACTGTTAAGAACCCAGAACTAAATGTTGCAAAACGTACATACTCCGCACAATTGAAAGGTGTCGATTTACATTAATACATGTTGCCAACGATAGAGCAATGAAATGTTCGCTAATACATGTTGCCAAAAGGTATCAAATAAAGAAACGATAGAGCAATGAGATGTTCGCTAAGATGTCAATTTACATTAATATTGCCAAACATACATACTCCGCACATTTTGTTGGATCAATACCCACATAGTAACTTCACAGTTCACACAAAAGATAGCATATGTATACAAAAATGCAACAACAATATGTATAGATTCATAACTATCACCTAAAATATGTAAGAAACAAAAAAAAACAATAATTAACTTAATCTTATCTTATGTTTCATAAAAGTTAACTCATATGACTACCTATATGAGAGAGAGATTCAAATTGTACCTACATACAATAATTATAATACGTGATGCATGGAAACAAGATAATCAACAACACTGAAGCTGATTTTGGTTTTTTCCTCAAGGTGGCGTTCAAGTTCGCTGGTACGTTGGCGTAATGTAAGCCAAAGTTTTTTCGTTTGACATCTTCGTCGGTTTGGGATGGTTCTTCTTTCATCTTCTCTCGGGACTTTGTTTGGGGTTTCAGCAAAATCCATCCCGAAGATAGTGAAAACGGGTGGCTCGGCCTCCGGGATGTGGCGTTTTTCTTTTGCCGAAGTGGAAACCGATTCGTCGGCCTTGTGTCAAAAGTTTTTTCATCCATTTTATTCTCCTCGCGTTAAAGTCTACGGGATTTTACACATTTTTTTGAATGTTATGTAATTCTTTTTGTTCGACTCTATTGTACTTTTAGTTTCTAGCGTCTCTTGACTAGATTTTTTTATATTATTCCTCTTTGACCGTTCAAAAAAAAACAACACTGATGCAGTGTTTCCCTTTTGATTATGATAAAACTTTCAAATTCGTCATATAACTTACACTCAGTTATTGCTTTTGAAATTAGTTAACTCTGTCCCAAATGTCTTTGGCAACTCTGTGATGCTTAATTCCTTTTCTTCCTCTAAATTGTCGTTTTCCTCTAACTCTTCCTTACCAAGGTCATCGTCTCTTTTTAAATCCCATGCGTTGAACATCTTTCAAATAAACAAAGCTGGGATTACACGCGGGTTGCTGGGGTCGTTAATTTTTTTCACGGTGAATTGCGAGGCATTATTTTTTTTATTTTTTTTTATTTTGTGTGGTTTTAATGTATTTCGGCATCAATGTTTAATAGTTTGTTTTTTTTTCTTATATGGAGGCTTATAATGTGGGGCTCATGTTTTAAAGGTTTCTTTTTTTGATGATGCGGTTTTTTTTAATATATTTTTATAGGACCTCCACAACACCTAACACCTATCCCCCACCACGTCACAAAACTCAACATGGTTTTTTTTTATTTGATATTCTTGTGATTGTGGGTTTATTTTTCGGTCTCATGTTTAATAGTGCGGGTTAATTTTTGCGGTAAAAATTTATTTTTTTTCTTTTCATTTTTTTATTTGTGCGGGCTTTGGTATTTTTTTATTTAATAAGTCAATATTTTTTGTAATTTTATTTTTTCTTTTTGTGCCGAACGGTTTTTTTAATTGCCTACAAAAAAAAAAAAAAACAAATGGGTTGGCCAAGGTTGGGGGCCCAAAGGGTCCGAGAGCACTGTAGCGTTGTTAGAACAAAATACGTCGTTTTTTTCTTACGCGAGGCGTTTTTTTTTTTATTTTTTTTATTTTGTGCGGTTTTATTTTTTTCAGGCCTCATGTTTTAGTTTGTTTCTTTATTATTTGGGCTTATGTGTGGGGGCTTATGTTTATAGATTTCTTTTTTTGCTTACGAGATTTTTTTTTTTAAAATAATTTTATGGGAAAACATGGGCTTTCTTTAAATGAGGAATTGTAATTTTGTGCGGGTAATTTTTTCGGTCTCATGTTTAATTGTGCGGGTTAATTTTGAGTTAAATTTTATTTTTTTATTATTTTATTATTTTTTATTATTTTGCGAATTTATTTTTTTTTGGTCTCATCGTGTAAAATACAGTGTTTAGTACAATTCGGAAAGGTTACCGGGGTATTATTTTATCTGAATGCTCGGTACTTTTGTAAACATTTTTTCCCTTTATTTTGTGCCAACATTTAAAAAAAAATAAAAAAAAAAAAAAAATTGGGCCGCGCCCCGGCCCCAGCACTTGTAGCATGTAAAAAAAAAAAATTGGGCCCCCTGGCCCAAGACTGTAGCTTGCTACAGTGCTTAAAATGTACAGTATTTTTTTTCAATTGTATTATTTATATACAAGCTATGATTACCCGCGCGTTGCTGCGGGTCGTTAATTTTTTTCGCGTAGTTGCGAGGCATTATTATTTTTTATTTTTTTTATTTTGAGTAGTTTTATTTTTTCGGCCTCATGTTTAATAATTTTTTTTTTCTTATATGGGCTCATGTTTAAAGGTTTCTTTTTTTGACTATACGGGTTTTTTTTTAATATAATTTTATGGGAACATGACGTTTTTTTATTGTATTCTATATGGGTTTATTTTTTCAGTCTCATGTTTAATAGTTCGGCTCGTTAAATTTTTTGCGTTAAAATTTTATTTTTATTCTTTTCTATTTTTTATTTGTGCGGGTTTTGGTATTTTTTTATTTTAATAAGTCAATATTTTTGTAATTTTTTTTTCTATTTTGTGCCGAGCGGTTTTTTTTACATTGCCTACAAAAAAAAAAAAAAAAAAAAACCAAATGGGTTGGCCCAAGTTGGGGGCCCAAAGGGCCGAGCACTGTAGCGTGTAGAACAAAACTACGTCGTTTTATTCTACGCGAGGCGTTATTATTTTAATTTTTTTTATTTTGTGCGGTTTTATTTTTTCGGCCTCATGTTTAATAGTTTTTTTTTTATATGGGCTTATGTGTGGGGCTTATGTTTAAAGATTTCTTTTTTTAGCTATACGGGATTTTTTTTAATATAATTTTATGGGAACATGGGCTTTAAATGAGAATTGTATTTTGTGCGGGTTTATTTTTTCGGTCTCATGTTTAATAGTGCGGGTTAATTTTTGAGTTAAAATTTTATTTTTTTATTAT
The DNA here is from genome assembly GCA_026074375.1 of Tanacetum coccineum. Classification (NCBI taxonomy): domain Eukaryota; kingdom Viridiplantae; phylum Streptophyta; class Magnoliopsida; order Asterales; family Asteraceae; genus Tanacetum; species Tanacetum coccineum. The sequence continues at coordinate 5,830 of BQNB010015095.1, read as the reverse complement.
TTTATTATTTTTTATTTTTTTGCGAATTTATTTTTTTGGTCTCATCGTGTAAAATGACAGTGTTTAAGTCAATTCAGGTAATTTACCGCGGGGTTATTTTTTTATCTGTATGCCGTCTGGTTACTTTTGTAACATTTTTTTCTCCCTATTTTGTGCCAACAATTTAAAAAAAAAAAATTGCGGCAGGGCCAATCACCTGTAGCAATGTAAAAAAAAAAAAAAAAATTGGCCGGCCCAAGCTCTGTAGCTTGCTACAGTGCTTAAAAACTACAGTAACTTTTTCAATTGTAATGATTATATATATAATGATGGATGTCAATGACAAATCATTTTATATATATTGAAAACAACATCTTTTAACGCTTTCTTTTTCAAATATTTCTATTACCTACCTTCTACTTTAAAATATCTAGTTTTTAAACTTTACAGAATATTAGAAATGATTAATAAGAAAAAAAGATATCACATGCGTAGAGGGAAAAAAAAAAAAATTTTTTTTGGGGGGGGGGGGGACATGGCATATATTTTTATGGGATAATTTTTCTATTGTACCCAATATAAACCTCCAAAATGAATACTTTACCCAATTCACACTAGTGAACACAATGCATAATGTCACTATGTATCTTGATTGCAGATTTGGGAGAAATATGAAATTTTGATGTTTTAATTAGGGAAATACGGAATTGCCCTTATTTTTATGTAAAATTTTTGTAAAGTTTTTAAGGTGTCGTAGAAGAGGCAAAGGAAGAGGTGTGAGAGGCAATGACAAAGGTGTCTTAAACGTTTGCGTAGGGAGAATTTCAAAGATTTGAAATGAAACAGAGAATAAAATTTCAGAGAATAGAAATCAGTAGAGAATTTTATTTGATTATTCTGTTTGGTAACAACAAAGACTTAACCCGAGAAATAAAAAAAATATATTGTTAATTTTATAAATAATATTTTGTTTGATGTGAAAAAAACTAAAAAAACAATTTATATAACAAATTAGCGGATCTGTAAATTAGTTAGTACAAATTAAAACCCATCAAGTCTATATTTCTTTTTTTTAATTAAGAAATATTATTATTATTATTCTAAAGAATTAGCAGATCTGCAAATTAGTATCAATTTTTGTTTTCTTGATTTTTGAAAGAAACCCATTACACGGGGGGGGAATAACTTATATTTGTAGTTCAAGAATCAAACACTGCTAAGATAAAGAACATATCCTCAGTATAGTATAGGTAATTAACAAACATTTTTTTTACTAATTCGTGGGCCTCAAGGTTAGAAACAATCTTGAATCTTAACAAACTTTAGATACCGATGGTGGTGAAGGAGGAGAACCACCCAATCTTTAGAGCAAATTAGGGTTGACAAATGTTTGTGTTTTTGTGCAAAATGTGATATATTGCACATGGTCAAGTTTTTTTTTCTACCCCTTCTTTTAGGATAGAGTATTCCAATTCAACGGCCAAAAGGTAAGGAAAACAAAGAGTTCAAAATACAAAGAGGTAAATCACCCAACTGAGACAAGTGAATTGTATTTTCTCGCTTTTTTTTTTCTCAGTCTTACAAACGTGAAGAAATCATTCCATTTCATTTATTTGGTGTGAATTCTCTGTACCAAAACACGCCCCCTTTAGCACTTCGACCAAAATAGATAGGGATGGCAATTCAAGGTTTTCGGGGGGGTTCGGGGTTGACAGGTTTGGGGTTAATAAAATCTAAACCTGAACCTAACCAATTTAAATAATCGGGTCAATATGTCAAACAATTGACTTGTTTACACATAACTGAATACTGATACCCATTTGGACCTTGAGAGGTTTGTTGAAACTTTGCATACTTTTTGGTGCAGATCTTGTATTGACAGATAAATTAGTGACATACGATTTGGAAAAGAAGACAATCGGATGGACAGAGTACAATTGTAAGGACACTCCCTTTGTTAATGCTCTTTTACTACTTATAGCAATGTCATACTTGCCATATTTGAATGAATCGCAAATGAATGAATCTTGAGTTTTTATTGATTAGTTTATTTATTTATTGCAATTTAGGTTCTTCAAGCATCAAAGTGACAGATGAGGAACCTGGGAATGTGTATTCGGTTGGTGCCCATAATCTCTCTCTTGCGGATCGCATCAGTACGTCTACTGGGATTGTTGTATCTTGCTTTATGTTTCTTCAAATGGCTAAACTTCATTAACCCAAGGATCAACTAATTTTTTTTTTGTTATACCCATTGATTTTGTATGTTGTAAGTTATAACATTGATTCAAGACAAAACATAGGAATTTTTTGTTTTCGTTTTAAATTTGTTTTTCTAAAAAGTAGTATATGATCTTTAGGTATATTTTTGACATGTTATCTTTTGGACATTAACTTCATTTTAAAATTGGGTTTGTTATTTTGTTCATGTAATGGGTGGAATCTTTTTTACAATTGTAAACTTTAATCGAAACACGGGTTATTTTTGTAAGGGTGGAGGGATTAACCTCTCCTATCAGGCTTCACATCAGTATACGTAATGGGTAGATTTGGGTCAGGCAGTGGAGACTAACAAGTAACAGGTCAAAATGAGTTAATTTTTTGTACAGCCCGTGTTATCTTTACAAGCAAAAGCTCCACTTCTTAACCCCCACTCATAACCTATTACCAAACACCGCGCGTTCGGCGGGGTAATTTTTTCCGAATTATATTTTTTTCACGTTTCGGGGGGTTTTTTTTTGGGCGATGCTGTTTATGGCGGGGCTATAATTTTTAATATTTTCTTTTTTTGCTATGATTCGGGGAAAAAAAATTTGCGTTGGGTAGGGCTTAATTTTTTCCCGAATATTTTTTTTTTTTTGGGACGGTTTTTGTAAATTTTTTTACGGGGAATTTTTGTGTAAGAAAATGTAAATAGTTTAAAAAGGTGAGGGCTCCGTTTTATTTATTTATTTTACTTTTGGCTAGATTTTTGCTAATTTTTAGGGGTTTTTTTTTTGGCTAATTTTTTCCCGGATTTATATATTTTTTTGTTACAGATTTGGGATTTTTTTTTTGCGTTGGGACGGTTTAATTTTTTTCTCCGAAGATTTTCTTTTTTTGGGACGGTTCGATTATCTTTATTTTTGGGTCGGTTCGATATCTTTTTTTTTGGGCCGATACGAATGTAAAAAAGTTGTTGTGAATAATAAAAACTTGACGTGTTTTTTTGTTATTTTTTACGGGATTTTTTGTGTAAGAAAATCGTAAATAGTTTAAAATTGAGGGACCGTTTTGTATTTTTTTTACTTTGGGCCAGATTTCAGGCTAATTTTGGGCTAGTTTTTTTTTTACTTTGCGGCCAATTTTATGCGAATTTTTTAGGCTAGTTTGTCGACAAATGTGTTTATTAGTAATAATTTTTTTTTATATGGCTTATGTGTCGGGGCCTCATGTTTAAAGTGATGTTTTTATATGGCTTATGTGTTGGGCCTCATGTTTAAAGTAATTTTGGGCTAGTTTTTTTTTTTACTTTTGGGCCACATTTTATGCGAACATTTTAGGCTCGTTTGCGACATTACTATGCGTATATATTAGTAATAATTTTTTTTATATGGTTATGGTTGGGCCTCATGTTTAAAGTGATGTTTTTTTTTTGCTATATTGCGGTTTTTTTACTTAATATCTTGGTAAACATATGTTATGTTTATTCTATTTTATTCTAAACCTATGTTATACTATGTTCAGTCTAAATCCTAATTCTAATAGGAAAAGGGTGGGTTTCAGCCTTGAGAGACATGACCCGGTTGGATGGTTATCTATATTCAATTCAAGTAACTTTTACCATACGCAAGCTAATTAAAAAAAGATAAAAGAGCGGTTCGAAACCTTATATAAGAAAACTGTATTAACCATTATTAATGATTAGAATGTTGGTTTGGTTTATTATTAGTGCAATGATTTCTTCTCTTGAGGTGGCATATCATTCTTAAGACTTAGGCGTTACATTATCCTAAGACCTAGGACACATAATTATGCCAATTAAGCATCCTATATAAAGCATTTCTTATTTGCTTATTATAATCTATCTTAGGGATTAAGCATTGGTGATCTTGTTATAAACCCTAGCGCTTAGAGATTTTACCACTTACAACCTAGGCTGTTTATACACTAGTAGTCCACTTCGTCCAACTATCCAATGGAATCCAAAACATTACTTGTTGAATTATCTAGGTCACTGTAGTAACAAGCTTCAAAGGAAGACGTATGATATTGGGTCATTCATCAAATGGTTCTGCAGACGAACAAGAAAGAAGAAGCTCTGCAAAGCTGATTTAGAAGGTCCAGCATTCAACCTTGTTAAAGCCTTTCATAAGAACAGCGTCTTTCTTCAATATCAGATGGATGAATGCCATAAGCTGCTGACAAATAAGGTGACAAAGAGCGAAAAATTGCCTTATCCATATCCAAGCTCAAAGCCGCTCGTTACCTAGACTTTGGCCTTGAAGAATTAGTTCCATCGTTGTGGGTTGAGAGTGAACGCGAATATGACATCAGTGCGGTCTATGGCATCACTCACTGGTGGTTTAGGAGGAAGGAATTCTATATTAACAAACACAGTGAGTCCTCTGATCGTGAAGCAGTCAGATCGCAGATGCGAATTCTTAGTGTGGTCAGTGTCAAAGTGTTTGAAAAATATGGATACAACTACCTAATTTTGTTGTTTGTATTGATAAAGTTTGGGTGTTTCTAGTTGCTATTACCTTATGGTACTGTGTTGTGCAAAAGAAATCAAGCAAAATCGTTCAAAAGGGTGATTTATAAGTGATTTTGTGTGAAAAAAGTCGGTGTTCTTCGTGGAGAGTTGCCAGAATTTCTTCACGGCGGTTTGCTGAAATATAATATTTTATTAAGTAGGTTACCAACCCTCTGACACACGGCGGGTTGCTTAGGTGGCGAGTTGCTCAAGAGGCGAGTTGTTACTAAGCAGCGAGTTGCTTACCAGCGAGTTGCTTCCCAGCGGTTTGTTTACCAGCGGTTTGAACAGGTTATCAGCGGGTTGAATATTTTAAATAGCAAATATCTTAAGGAAACTCTGGCGGTTTGAAAACTCAACGGCGGTTTGATTAAAATATTCTTCGCGGCGGGTTGCTTGGCAGCGAGTTGGGTTCGGCGAGTTGCCTTAAAATTCCACCAGCGAGTTGCCTTATTTCTTGCAGCGGTTTGGTAGCCTTTGGCAGCGAGTTGTGTTCGGCGAGTTGCCTTAAAATTCCACCGGCGAGTTGCCTTATTTCTTTGCAGCGGTTTGGTAGCCTTTGGCGGCGAGTTGAGCTTCTGTCTTAGAAATTTGAAATATTTCAAACTCGGGATTTAATATCACTAAAACAAAATACGAATTCATTGATCGATCAAAACATATCATATCATAATAATACAAGATGTCTAGTATGCAAGAAGACATCCAGTGTGCCGGTTCTGATACACGCCCACCAATGCTTGATAGAACAGACTTTGAATCTTGGCAACAACGTATACGTCTGTACTGTCTAGGAAAGGATAATGGAGAGAATATTATGAAGTCCATCAAAGAAGGACCATTTCATATGGGAACGGTCTCAGATGTTATTGCTGGAGGAACTGAGGGTGCAATTCAACAAGGTCCAGTACGTGCTAGAGTCCTTAACGACCTTTCAGCTGAAGAAAAGGAAAGGTATAAAGCTGACATTCGTGCAACCAATATCCTACTTCAAGGTATACCAAAGGACATCTACTCACTCATCAACCACTATACTGATGATAAGTGCTTAATTACACATATCTTTTGCCTCTAAAAACGAGCTTAAATGACCAAAAACAGACAAAAACTGCCAAA
>BQNB010015094.1:0-73871 GCA_026074375.1 Tanacetum coccineum | reverse complement strand
CTTCATACCTGGGATGCTTGCAGGGGCTGCTACAGGTGGAGGTCAGGTCTATATCTGGACCTCATAGTCGTAAATCGATGTATATTTGCTAGTTTAACGTGTAGACTTGTGACGTAAAAACAATCTTGTTTTCTGTGTCAGTATCTGTTCTTAAATTCCTTGGAAATGATTTGATGTTGGAAGTTTATATGATGGCATAATCGCCCAATTTTCCCTAAGGCATGATATGTTGATATATATTTTTGATCCAAAGATTCTTTTATTGCCGATTAAGATCGTTGATTTTGGGTTCGAGCCCTGAGGAGAAAATTAATACCCCATTGACCATGGAGGTTCACGTGCGCCGACTGATCCGGGCTATCCAAAAGGGTAGTCGCCCTGAGATTAGTCGGCTCGCAATGTCGAGTCGGAAACCAGGTATACCAAAAAAAAATAAGATCCTTGATTTTGGGTATGTGTTATACATTTACTGAATGTAAAATGTTACACACATTTTTTAGGAATCCAACCATTGCATTGCTTGCAATGAGCATAAGATGATGCAAAATCAATCTCGAGGTTATGCCCATGTTCTTTCTCTTTTAGTACGTATGAAGCAACGTTTGTTATGCTATCTCCACATTTGTCTACCAAATGCAGTCTTCAAGAAACATATAATGTCATATTTTGGTTCAAAAATTGGCATCAATAGTAGAAGAATGAAACAAAGTGAGGTTAAGGGTGCGTTTGGTTTGATATCCGGAATCACAATCGGTATGGATTCAAAATATGAGTAGAATGGAATATATATCACAATCATTGTTTGTGTTTGGTATAAAAGTTAAAGTATGGATATCGCAAGTGAGTTGACCCATTTTCATTTTTATTTAACATAAAGCTGTAATTTTCAAATTTTTTCTTGTTTTCTACACTTAAACTCCCAGAAACAAAACATGACAAAAACTTTGAATCTAAGAATTTTGGTTCACGTGATCTTTTTTTTTAGTTTTCAAAATCAAATATCTAGCCATTGATGATGCTTGTTAAAAAGTTTAGACGATGAGAAAAATTAATTGACGATATATGTTCATTATAATATATAAAAAAGCCAAAGAAATAATTATGTGAGAATAAGAGAGTGAGACATTGGGGAATAAGAAAAGAAAATCTTCATTTTACAAAAGAAAAGTGTTAAGAGGAGAAGGATGAAAGAGAAAAGGAAAAATGAGGTGAGTAATTAATGAAGTGATAATGGAAGAGTATACCCTCCTTTCTACTCGGATTGAATCTATGATTGTAAATTCATTCATTTATTCCTGACAATGCTTACCAAACAATTTTTTAAAAATCAATCCTTTACTTCTTTCCAACACCCACTTACCAAACGACCCCTAACTTCTGTAACTCTGGTTAATGAGTGTAATCATCTATGAGGATGTGCTTGTGGATTGCCTAAGAGGAAATTATCATTTTCAAAATGCTAAAGATCAAAGAAAACAGTGTCTAGAAAATCATTTAAAAGACATGATTACGTTTTCTTTTAGAGAAAACACAGTTTTGAACTTTAGGGGGTGTTTGTTTCGGCTTATATGTGGGCTTATGAACTTATTTTTTATTAAAGAGTGCTTATTTATAATATACGGTTTCATTCACCTACTGCATTAATTGATTCTTGTAGAAGTACATGGGGGGTTGAATACGGTCTTCTTAACTTCTTCGAAGTTTATAAAACTACAAGTCTCAAAGATACTGAGTGGTGTAGTGATCTACTTAGCTAAGAGAGAGAGGGAGAGAGAGAGAGGGAGAGAGAGAGAGGGGGAGGGAGAGGGAGGGAGGGAGGGGGAGAGAGAGAGATGGAGAGGGAGAGAGAGAGAAAGAGAGAGAGAGAGAGAGAGAGGGAGAGAGAGAGAGAGAGAAAAAGATAAGAGAGGAGGCTCGCGACGCGTCTCTCGTTCTCTCTGATCTGGCTCTTTGTGTCTCCGCCCCTCTCTCTCTCTCTCTCTCTCTCTTTCGCTCTCTCTCTCTCTCGCTCTCTCTCTCTCTCTCTCTCCCCTTCATTTTTTTTTTTTTTTTAACACCCTCACCTACATAACCGATTCTCCATCCCCTCCCACTCAACATCCAACCACACTACACCACCAACCATTACTCCATCACCCCACATACATCCCCAACAACGCACCCCCTGACAGCACACAGCACGTCAGATCCCAAAGAATGATCAACCCCTACGGAATCCGCCCTCGGAATCTACCCATAAAAACCCATGATTCGACTTTTCTTGTAGGATCACTAAGATCAACTAGGACCACTAAGAACTTCCCCTTGGAAGTATACCAAACCCCAACTAGATCACCCAATGATCTAGGCTTGATCACTAAGATACAAGACTTCCCTTACAACCAAATTGAATGATAAGTTGATTTAAGAATCAATCCCTAACCTAGCCTAGAGACTCGATTCTAATAATAAGGGTATGAGAAAGAAGACCCTCGACTACTAACATACAAGTGTGGATTAAGTACTTGTGTGTCTCTCTTGCGGAGACGTGTTCTTCAATAGAATGATAGATGAGAAGATTAAGAATACAAGAGGTGTTAGACTTAGAGGATAGAAGAAGAGAAAAGGAGATAAAAAAGAATAGAAAGAGGTGAGGAATACAAGAGCCAAGAGGGGTATTTATAGGGCAAAAACGCAAAATGAAAAGATCCACTTTGAGAGTGGCGCGTTGGCCATGTGTCAGCGCGTGGCTAGCGCGCCAGAAGCCCGATCCGGCTTTTCTTGTTATTGGCAGTTTAAATACCCGTTTTTGCCAAACCCCTAATTGTACTTCACGCTTTGACCTTTACATTATTCTTATACTCAAGGTCAACCAACTTAAATAGCCATTTGATAAAAATATTTGTGTAATAATTATAAAGAGTTTTGGAGATGTTTGTCCAACTTCAAGGAGATAGAAAAGAACCATTGAACAAATGGTATGTTTGGGTATTCCTCACATGTATTTGGTTTAGTTGGAAACTAACCATGGTTAAGTGGATGAGTTGGCATAGTTAGGATGTAAAGAATATGCCAAAGGAATATTACTTGGCCTGGAGAAGAAGTGTGGATGTTGGAGAGATAATTTGAAATTCAAATTCAAATAATAGACATGTGGGATAAATGTGTAAAGGATGTGAGTTGACATTGATGTGATGGAAAGGAGCTTTGGTTTCAAATTTGAATTTTAAGGATAAGGGTAAGGATGAGTTGAAGTGAGTAGGATATGAGTTTTTTTGGATGTGATGGTGATGTGATAGAAGGGAGCCTAACATCTGATATTCAAAATTCAAAATGTAGGAGGGTAGAAAGTGTTATGAGAAGTTTGGGTGAATGTGAAAAAATTTTAATTTCACAAAAAAAAGGGAGAAGGGAGAAAGCTTTGAGTGTGAGTGTGTATGTGTGTGAAATTCAAATTCAAATGAGAGTTGTATGAGTGTAAAGATGAAAAAGAACAATGAATAGGGATTGTGTGTTAGAGAATGTTAAGATGTGATGGGAAGGAGCCTACGCTAGAATGTTGGGGGACAAGAAATACAACAAGTACAAGGAATGTACATTGTGTAAGGGAATGTGAGTTGTCATGTGAAGGATAAGCTTGGGGATGTTTAAGTAGGGAAAGTTTAAGTAATGAAGATGACAATTAAAGGATTGATTATATGGGTAGATAATCACATTGCCTTTAAAAGAGAAAAGGTATGGGCAATGATTATTATGGAATGGTTTAGGGAAATGGGAAAGAATGTTTAGATTGTGTGGAAGGTGATGATGTGCGTGAATTGCAAACTGAAGTTTTACAACCTCCTAGGCAGTGTACCTAATCGTTGTAGTGTAGTATAGGCAAGACACGAGGGATTGATCGTTCTACAAGGGAATAGTTTGGGTAGGCTCGAATCGAATGTCACTAAGGTCTAAAGGTTGAGAGAAGAATATTTTTGTATTTTTATATTTTTTGAAAGCAAGTAAAATCTTAGGTATTGAAGGTGGTTTGGTTTAACTAAATTGACTACTAATCTACTTCTACTCTAATCTAATTATGTGGAAACTCGTATAGGTAAACAAACGTACTCATTTAATCATGCACTAGTCCTTAGATTGCTCTTCCTAATCCTATTGCCCGTCACCCTTGTGATGTAATGTGTTAGTATTTCCTATTCACAAGCGAATTACATGAACCCACTTTCTATGCAATATTCCGTTAGGACAACACACAAGTAATTTAGTATGAAGACTATTACAAGGCTCCTAAAAGTACATTACACGCATTCAAACACATAAAAGGTGATCAACCCTATGAGGGCAAGGTAGTATGAAGACTATTGCGAGGGTATCCTTACTACATAATCATGTTTCCCTAGACATCTTCACGTACAATAGAAGCTAGTTTTTAGAGCCTAACGTGCACATCACCAACAAGAAGCAATAGTAAAAGGAATTACAAACTAAGTTTCATGCAATCATAAGCAAACACAAATAAATTTGTCCTAACATGTTAATTGAAAGCAAAGAACAGATAATCAAACAATACATAGACATATCAAAATATTAAAAGGGATAAGATGACTTCACTTTAATAAAACATGGAGTAATGGTGGATACAATAGGGTTAAAGAACCCTAAAAAACATCTGCAATAATGCACAAAATCGTACCCTAAGTATTCCTGATGCGGTCGTCGTAAAGACTTCTACACGAAGTTTTACAACTCCATAGGTAGAATACCTAATCGTTGTAGTAGTAGTATAGGCAAGACTCGGGGGTTGTTATCGTTCTCTAGGGGAATAGGTTAGGAAGGCTTGATCACGGTTTAACAGAATTCTAAGGGTTGAGGGAAGATTCTTTTTGTGGTTTTATATTTTATGAATGCAGGTAAAATCATATATTGGAGAGGTTGGTTGGTTTTAGCTATTAAACTAAATATAAATATACACTCTAAAAAATAATGGTGATTATCAATATAAGATAAAAGACTGTGTTTATTTAATCATGTATTACTCCCTAGATTGCTTTTCCTAGTGTTGTTTCTTTGTCACACTTGTGATGATCTATGTAATTATTTCCTAAGTCACGAACGAATTACACGAACCCGCCGTCTATTTAATATTCCGTTAGAGCAACGCACAAGTAAGGTAGTATGAAGACTATTACAATGCCCCTAAGGGTATATTAAATGCATGTGAAATATATTAAGAGTGGATCAACCACATAAGGGGCAAGGTAGTATGAAGACTGTTGCCCTATGGTATCCTTTCTACACAATTTGGTTTACTATAATATCACAGGCGATACAGGACAAAAGTTGGTTTACTAAGACCTAAATTGCATATCACATACAAGAAGCAACACCACTAAGTTTCATTCTAGGTTTCATACAATCATAAATAAACACAATAGAAGGTTTAGCCAAGCATGTTAAAGATAAAGCAAGAACAATAATGAATCAAACAACACATAGAGATATTGAATGATTAAGATAATCTTACTTGATTAAAACACGAATTAAAGGAAGTACAATAGGGTTTTGAGGCCTTAAAATCTTCCCTAACAGCTGCTAAACGAACTAGGGTTCGTCCCTTTCTTTTACTCTAAAGTTACACACTTAAAACCCTAATTTCGGGTTTGTATATATAGGAAAATTGTTGCGACGGCGTCGCGTTTTAGTCATGACGCCGTCGTGAGAAGAATATTCTAGATCTTGGGCTGGGTCGTGCGGGCTGACGCCATCGCGATATCTTGTGACACCGTCGTGGTAGGACTTGTGACGGCATCACGTGTAATCTGTGACGCCGTCTCTAGCTACTATAGAGAAATTCTTGAGCAATGTTGGTGTAGGTCCGTAGTCTTGTCCATTTCTTCTCCAAATGAGTCCAAGTCACGTGTATTTCTTCCAAATGCCTTCCAAATGCAAAATACCTGAAAAGGAACGATTAAGTGCCTATTTTGGGCATAAACACACGATTTAGGGGGTTAAACGACCCCGAAAAAGTGTATAAAATGACACCTCATCAAATACCCCTACACTTGGGATTTGCTTGTCCTCAAGCAAATGAGATTTTGTATCTAGACAATAACAATATGAGGGGTCATTTTACCTACTCTTTAAAAGTATTTTACAACACAACCTTCTAGACCTCGTAATTAACAGCACAAAAAGTATACACTAGCACCTCACATAAGTGTTTGGGATTCTCTCTTTCACTTGGGTGTATAATAAATTATAACATAAGGGGGAAACAAAAAATCAACACTCATTACCTGTCATAGCATATAAATTACCATAAGCTTGGTAAAGGATCAAACATCCACCGCTAGGCGCAAGCATTATTCATTACTATCTAAGAGGTCTTTAAAATGGTTATGGGGTGTAGGTGTAAGGTAACATATAATGAAAACGGAAACAGATGGGATACATTTGGGTGGCTTTGGGTGAATTTGGAGTTGAAGGGTTAGCTAACTATTCACACGAATACACGCTGGTTTGGTTGCTAAGCCAAGACTCGGACGAAGATATACAAACTCTACACAACTCTACATCAATCTCTTTTCTTTTCTTTTCTATTTTTCTCTTTTTTTTGAATAACATAATACATCACTTGGGGTTTATAATACGTACCCCTACACTTGAGCTTTTACATGCTCGATATTTACAATCTAACTAATGACCCAATTTGAGGTGGATCAAAATAACATGGAGATCATTTGACAAACATATGGGGGTATTGACTTAACTTTTCTTCCCCATTCTTCCGCAAAATAAATACTACCATGAATCTCAATCGTCCCAAAACTATATTTACAAGGATAAGGACTTAGCAACCGTGTACTCAATAATTAACTTGGGTTAAACACAATAATGTATTAAAGTCGAGTACATACAAGGTAGGCTAAGGCTTTTTGGGTGTAACGATTGGTTTAAAGGTGACAATTCTCTTCATTAATAATCCGGAATCCACTAGAAAATTAAAAGAACCATGAAAAATGATAGGCTTAGAGGGTTGTACTAGGGGTATCATGCACTAATGATGAGTGCATGGCAAGGGTGTGGGATAGTTATATGATCGGTGTGACCATCATAACAATTACATGTTTAAAACATGGGTTAATCCTAATGCCTCTTATCAAGCAAATCTTAATACTTACTATGCGGTCTCGAGATGCATCACAATAACAAGTTATAGAATTTAATACACTACCGGTACACTCATATGAATTTTACTAACACCGGACATTCCAGAAATGGTGACAAGGCAATGCATACATGGCCGTAACGACGAAATAGACATGCACGCCTGCAGTTCAACCTTAACTCGAATCGAGTAAAGATAAAATCATCTTGGGTTACCAATGATGGGTACTCGAATTCCTAAAGATCTAAGGGTGAACGGTGGAATTATGAGAGTTATTGTGTTAGTCATATAAATTCCTATCAATGAGACGCTATTAATACTTGGTTTTCGTCGGTATGTGTAACAACCCGAGTTTCATGACGTGTATGACGATCGCGAATTCGACGTCATAATTATTATTTTATAAATTCGTGTGAGCGAACGTCGACATTTAAAATTTTATTTGTCATAAATAATTATTTTCGTATTTTAATACGAACGGAAATTTAAAATATTTATTTTTGACGTTTCGCGAGTCAATGTTTGACCGCGCGTTCGTTAATCGTTTTAAGTATTGTAAAAATTTATGATGCGTCTCGTTATTATTTTTAAGATCGTAAATTTAATATTTTTATAAATGTCGTCATTTTGTTCCTTGTCTTGAGCCGGATTCGTGTTTTAAAATGTATACATTTTATTAAATGTTTAAATTAAATTTAGTGTGACGAAAATAAATTTAATCACGAAAAAATAAACCCGAGTCTTTGGTCGGCTACATAATGAAACAAACATCCTTCGTACTTATTTTGAAAGAAATAAAAGATGGAGGGACTATTTTTGTCAAATGGCCAAACTAGTTTTCTATAAATAGAAGCTCACACTTCCATTATAACTCTTTTGAAAAATTTCTTCTTTCTCTCCTCCACCATAACCACCGCCGGTCACCATCACTTTTTGACAGATTTTCCGACATGCATCACGATCCGACTTCAAAATATAAATCCCCTCGTCATTACCTACACATCCCACTAAAGAAACACGACATGCAATAAGTATTTCTCTAGTTTAAATTTGGTTCGGTTGTACAAAACCTGAGAATTTTTTTTTTTTTTTTTTTTTAACAATTCAATCATTTGACTCGAAATGAGCGATTAATCTAAACAATTCATTTAACATGTTTGAATTTTGTTCAAAAGCCGAATGAATTCCCCTACACTTATTGTTTGCAAAATACCTTTGATTGAAATTAAGACGAGGTTAAAGACAAACAAAGCATGATTACAAGATAGTTCAATCATAATAAAACAAATGGTAAAGACTTAAAACATACATGACACTCCTAATTTACGGGAAAAGTAAATTAGGTTGCCTCCCAAGAAGCGCTTGTTTTTGTTCGAGTTACGAGCCTGACTCTACCTTATTTAACAGAATAAAAGGGAAGGTTCCCCTACACTTGAGTTCAAGTGTGGGTGATAGTAATGGTACACACCATGGTGGCAAGAAGGAGCCATATGTTAAAAAAGTATTTGTTGAATTTTGTGCTCCAACCGGTGTGTTTCTTTCATCCTAACATTCTCTACTTCTTTTGGTCTAACGTGTGAATTAAGTCCTCTTCCTAGAAAATAAACTTCCTTAGACTCTAATTCCTAATCATTTTCTATCATTCCCAATTTTGAAAAATTAACACCTAAGGATCCACTAAGTCCTAATAAACCCGGTTTAAATCCATAATGTTTCTTAGGGTCACCAATGCATGGGTGATAATGGCAATACGTATCCTTAGGGTGGAAAGATGCCACGTGAGGTGAAGGCGGTGTGATATTGGTCAAATGATCTACTTCCTTCATCCTAAAACTATCCGGACTATGTGGTTTAATGGGTGGTTTGAGGCCTATTACGTCTCCTAGACTTACATCTAAGGATGGACTATTGAGTAAAGGTTGAGGCTCCTGTCCATCAAAACTAGGAACTTCCCTAGAACTAAGAGGAGTGTTGTGATTACAATTCAAGCCTACTTCCTCTAGTTTTGTTTTGTTCAAAGGTTCTACCTCTATTGGGGTTCCTATAGTTTCATCTACTTCTTCCGGGTGAGTCACAGGCGGTGTGGCTTCCTCAAATGATGGTGGGACTTGTGGGGTATTTTGTGGGTTTAGATTTTCTACTTTGTCCCATGCTATATTCCTATGCATCTCAACCCAAACATTTTTATTTCCAAATAATCTTTTTACATGAACCTTTAAATTTTCTATTTCATGTTCGAAATAATGTTTGGTGGGTTGTCCCATTCTTTTTGGCCCTGGGCAAAGTTTTCAATGGTTTCCCATGCCTCTTCACCACTTAACTCCCTAAGGTTCCCGTCTGCTGCAAAGTCAAGGTCCATTTGGGTATATTGGTCGACGTGATGATAAAAGAATTGAGCAAGGGACCATAAATCTAGGCCATGATGAGGGACTCTTTGGATTAAGTTTTTGAAACGAGTCCACGCATCGTAGATAGGTTCATCTAGATGTTGTTGAAAACTCCAAGGTTGTGATGTTTTGGAATGGGAAGTTGTGTTTTGTAGAGGGTTTTGAAAGGGTAAGGTAAGTGGTCTTTCATACATCATGATGGTGAATGAAAGGGTTACAAACAAAAGGCATAAAGAAAAGATAGAATACGAGAAAGCTAACTGACAAGAAATTAAATCTTACTTGAAATGATTTAAGCAAGTAGAACTAAGCTAAACTATGATCAATACCTAACTATTCCCCAGGCGGCGGCGCCAAAAACTTTATGTGCGGTCGTCGTATGACTTTTCACGACGAAGTTTTTACTAACTCCATAGGACTCAGTGTAGTGTTAGTATAGGTAAGACTCTGGGGTTGTTTATCGTTCACTCGAGGAATAGGTTGGGAAGGCTTGATCACGGTCTAACAGAACTCTAAGGGTTGAGGGAAGATTCTTTTTGTAATTTTGTATTTTATAGAAAGTATGTAAATCATATAATTGAAGGGAGGTTTGGTTTTAGCTATTTAAACTAAATGTATTCTACGCTAATGGTGATAACAATAAGATAAAAGATTGTGTTTATTTAATCATGTATTACTCCCTAGATTGCTTCTCCTAGTGTTGTTGCCTTGTCACACTTGTGATGATCTGTGTAACTATTTCCTAAAGCATGGACGAATTACACGAACCCGCCGGCTACTTAATATGCCGCTAGAGCAAGGCACATGCAAGGTAGTATGAAGACTATTACTCGGCCCCTAGGAGTACACTAAGTGCATGTGAAATATATTAAAAGTGGATCAACCATATTAGGGGGCAAGGTATTGTTACCCGATGGTATCCTTTCTACACAATCACATTTCCCTAAACATATCAACAGCGATGCAGACAAAAGCTGGTTTTCTAAGACCTAACGTGCACATCCATCACAAGAAGCAACACCACTAAGATCTACATTCTAGGTTTCATACAATCATAAATAAACACAATAGGAGGTTTAGCCAAGCATGTTAAAGATAAAGCAAGAACAATAAATCAAACAACACATAGACATATTGAATGATTAAGTAAACCTTACTTGATTAAAAACATGAATTGGAAGAAGTATAATAGGGTTTTTAGGCCCTAAAATCGTCTCCTACAGCTGCTAAACGAACTAGGGTTCGTACCCTCTTTTTATTCTAAAGTTACACACTCAAAACCCTAAATTCGGGTTTGTATATATAGGAAAAATGACGCGACGACGTCGCGTTTTAGTCGTGACGCCGTCGTAAGAAGAATCTTCTAGATCTGCGTTTGAGTCGGTGCGGGCTGACGCCGTCATGAAATGATGTGACGCCGTCACTTGATGAGTTGTGACGGCGTCGTGTATAGCTTGTGACGCCGTCTCCAGGCTCTGTGAGCACAAATCTTCAAGAGTCTTGGTGTTGGTTCGTAATCTCGTCTGTTTCTTCTCCAAATGAGCCCAAGTCACGTGTAATTCATCCAAATGTCTTCCAAATGAGAAATACCTGAAAAGGAACGATTAAGTACCTATTTTGGGCATAAACATACGATTTTGAGGGTTAAACGACCCCAAAAAAGTGTATAAAATGACACCTCATCTCCCCTCGAAGATCGTATCATATCAATTTCATTATCATCATTGTCTTTATCCGATTTTAGATCATCGAGATAAATTATGTTGAAGGGGAATAGATCATTAAAGTACAAAATGTTTTGTTCCACTTCATCATATTCGGACAATGATGTTTCATCTTTTAAATCAAATTCATCGATATGTTGAGGGCATAAAGTGGGTTCAGTTGAGAAATCTGATTTAGACGTTAGAGCATCATTGTAAACAATGGCTGGAAATTCATTCTCAAAATCTTTAAAGAAGTCTAAATCATCAATAAAACTGACCGAAGGCTCGGGTGATGGAAACAAAGGCATATTGACTTTTTCATTATCGTTTTCCGAATCCGTTTTCAAATCATAAGTAGAAATTATTTTATAAGAAAACGAGTTTTTGTCAAAAACTACCGTGTAATCTTCATCGTCGAATTTGTCAAATGATATTTGAAAGTCAATTTCATTGTTGTTAAGAGAACTTACCGTGGGTTCACAAGAGAGTGTTTCATTTGATGACAAATTATCACTGAAGACTATATCTAGGAATTCAGTTTCAACGGATATGAGGTCGTGAACCTCTTCATCATACCAGATCTTACCATACTTAGTAGTTTCCCAGTTAAACACTTTCCCACGTTTTTGAGCTTTTTCTTCCTCGAGCCTGATGTATTCCTCCATAGTAATGTTCGGGTCGTCCATCCTGTAATAAACTTACTAGGGCAGAAAATTGTCAAATACCCAGGGACCTAAAGTGTAACTTTTGAGTAATCTTTTATAAAATAGTGGTTCGGGACTCGTTTGGGCGACTTAACGGATGATTCAAATCACGAAACTTGCGCCATTGTTTTCCAAATCATTTTTCCAACAAAAATGAGTATTTACTTGATAATATTTCATAAATATTTTTATAATATTTATAAAAATGTTCGTTATTTAATTGATATCCTGATTATACCTAGTCCGAAGGAAATAAATCTTAACCCGATTATTCGCGTTTTTAATAAACGTTTCGAAATAAACGTTAAATATTTTATTAAATATTTTTATTTAATAAAAGTGATAATTAAATATAATTTAATTATTTTCGCGTCGGCACACGTTGTTCTCGTTTCTAAAAATTTTGCGAGTGTATTTCGGTCACTTTCTGCCCGTTTCTGGGTCTCGGGCAAAACTAAAAAGTTGTCTGAAATATCGTTTTACATCAAATTGCTTTAGGGTCCGAATCGTGAAAACGTGATTTAGTGGTTCATTTTTGATAAATCAACTATGAATTAATATATATCCCTTTTTCGTTTTCGAATCAAATAATTTAAAAATAAATTTTATAAACGACAAACATGTAATAATAAATATGATTTATTATTTAAATATGTTCCGAAAATTGACGGTTGTTATAGTCTTCCCACCTTAAGAGAGCGCCGTCCCGGTGCTCAATTTGTTTTATTCGTCCTTGGTTTACTAGTGATTAGATGAGTGGATATACCTAGGTCATCGTCGAGGTTCCAACGAAAATTTGAGTGAACAAAGGTCAAAGCATAGGATATATGCAATCGATATGAGCGAATGAATCAAATGTAATGAGAATCTTCAAATGGAAGGATGGAATACATGACTCGAAGAAAAGCCATTGGAACGAAGAATTTAACAAGTCGTCAATTCTTGAAAGTGGTTAATGATTTATTACTATTAGATTATCAAGTTCGCGGCGGTCGATACACATTCGGAAAAATCCATATAACAAAGCACGAGTCGAAAGAAATTCATAGCCCAAGGAATGATTCATACGGACGAACACACGCTATGTCGGATAAACATAAGCCCACTCATTTATAATTTGTCACTTACAAAAAGAGGCGTCCCAATCCTTGTAAGTAAGAATTTATAAACTTATGGTTCGGTAATTTATAATTTCCTTATTCAAATGAAGAAGCGTCCTAATTCATTTCAATAAGATGATTATAAATCATCCTACTTAAGTATCGCCGGCACAAAAACACAATATCAAAACAATAGATTACGAAGCAACGTATACGATTCAAAAGCATAAAGAGAGTGTTCGAACTCGAAGTCAAATGATAGAATAACTAGCGAAGTTGACAACTACGCCGAATTTCAACATCATAAAAAAAAGGAATGAAGCAAGGTCCGGAGATAACCGCATCGCTCACAATATATCGAAATAAACAAACTCATTAAGAAGTACCATCGTACTATACACATATGTACGAGTATCTATATCTAATACTAGTATTGACGTTCGAGAGAGAATATAAGAAAACAGGAAGTACGCGATAGTCGGAGTAAGCACCGTATATATATAATCGGCCGCTATGAAGCAAATAGTATGACGTTATAAGATAGACGTATGAGAGCGAAATAATATCCAAGTATTATATACAAATTATAATGAAAAGCAGTAAAGAAGCAAAAAAAGAGAGCATATAAATTACCTGGGAGCAAGCGCGCATGGATATCGGACAATGGTGAAACTCTTAATTTTCTTCTTTTTTTTTCTTCGAAAAACGGTTATAGTCTAGGGTTTTGAAAACAACCTAGTTCGCTATAACGAGTGCTCTGATACCAATCTGTAACACCCCCATAAAATCACAACGCAGCGAAAAAATAACCACTTTTGGGGTGCCCACTTCAAATACAAAAGTCCAATTACATTAAAACGACCTCAAAAGAGACGTTTAATAAAATGTCACATTCGATTTAAACACATCAGAGTAAATTCAGGTCCCAATAATTTTAATAAGAATTGCAAGTTAAAAAATTCAAACATGATTCAATGTATATTTTAAAGATAAATGATTATCGAATGTGAAGAAAACCGAGTCCTTTAAGTTTTGATATCCACGCGACTCAAATGCTCCCAATGCTCAGCTAGCAATATAATAACCTGAGAAAATACATGCAAAAACGTCAACAATAATGTTGGTGAATTCATAGGTTTAAGTAAAAGTAGTATTGAAATAGTTCAAGAAATATTCAGTACAGAAAAGTTATCGTTTACAGCATAAGAAGAATTGTTACGAAATCCAAGTAATGTTTTCAATAAATCAAGTACTGTTCAATAGTGGACCACAAGGTTTTAAAGATCAGCCAGCGACTGTATTTAAAGTTATAATTCAACAAATACATTTGCAACGAATGCCAAGTAT
Source organism: Tanacetum coccineum (assembly GCA_026074375.1). Lineage (NCBI taxonomy): Eukaryota > Viridiplantae > Streptophyta > Magnoliopsida > Asterales > Asteraceae > Tanacetum > Tanacetum coccineum. The sequence continues at coordinate 59,483 of BQNB010015094.1, read as the reverse complement.
AAATCATGATTGCATGAGTCTCATGACACCGAAGCTTAGACAGTATAACAACTTATCTGTATTAATTCATTTTGCCCCATAACTAGGTAATTATTGCTTATACCTAACTTCTTAAATACAAATTGTCCGTTGACTGGGTGCTCGAACGGATTTCGATTCAGACCCCCGAACAGGCTGTCAAACCAATAGATCTATTTATTTGTACTAGCCGCTCCCCATTATAGGCAATTAACAGTATCATGAATGTGGGGTCTTTTGACAATACCTACATCTGCAATTGACCTCATATTTTGGTCCATCATACATAAAGTTTCTTGTGTCCATTATCTAAAACAAGCATGTATCAAACTGATACTAGAAATCATGTGGTAGATAAGCAAAAGCTTTAGTAAAAACATTCATGTAACGCTTATGTAGTAGTAACCGATAAGTTATGCGGTAAACCCATCAAGCATGTATCAAACATGTATTCGAAATCCGTGTGGAAAGATAAGCCAAAAGAATTAGTACAAACATTCTGTAACGCTTATGTAATAGTAACCGATAAGTTATTCGGTAAAAACAATCCCCCCCCACGCACCGCATGAATCAAACATGTATAAAGAAATCATGTGGTAGATAAGCAAAAGCTTTAGTAAAAACATTCATGTAACGCTTATGTAATAGTAACCAATAAGTTATTCGGTAAAACAAGCATGTATTCTCACCCCAAAAATAATTTAAGAAAACCATTAAAGGAGAAAAGGCGGGGCTATGAACTCAACCTTGATCAATAGCCGTGATCACTAATAAGTTCTAACACGCTAATCATAAATGCGATCACGACCTATAATTAAGTCGCTCATTACTATACCGAAAAGTATGTTCGACGATGCGTACATCGTATCAACAAAATCATATATATAGTATATATATATATATATATTTTTATACATGTGATGAGAAATCCACTTGCGCCTTAGATCCTAAAACCCCACAGTATTAGGTTACGATCGTTCCTTTATTTATATCTTACATGACTTAATCGAAAACTTTCTATTTTAAGAAACTTTTTATTTTTGGAAAGTCACTGTCTTTAGTAAGTCTCGTTATCAAAATATATTTGTGATAATGTCACATCAACGCGACACGTTGATAAAGATTTAGGTTTCAAGTCGTAAGCGTTTGGTGATTGGTTAAATAAAATAAATCGAAAAGCAAACGCAAAGTATGTAATATATTCCGTATATATTACATATGAAAAAAAAGAATCAATTTATATAATAACGACAAACAACCAAAAGAATAAGTCGCAATATATAATACCTTACAAGTATTATATAAAGAATGGGATAAAAATAATTTAAACAAAATAATCCGACACGTTTTAAAGTTACGAGTTAGATAAGTAACGTTTTCAAAGTGTTTACAAAAGTTATGATTTTATTTTATAGTCGGGAGTTTATAAAATAATATTTTATAAATTAGTATTTCGTTTCCTCGACGGGTTGTAACCAAAATAGTGGACTCATTTGTAAGAGTATAGTTTTCGATTATTTATCGTATAATAACCGATTATAAAATCTTATAATTATATAACTTCGTTCTTTTATTGGGTTTCTAAAATACTAGGATTATAGTGAGAATTAATAAGTATAGAAATTTATAAAAATTTCGGCATGACCTATTTCGTTTATAAGACGATTCCCATATTTATAAATTTCGGTATTTTCCAATTTCAAAACAATCAATATCGCAATATATTCACACGTTTCAATTTATATCCAACTAGACAAATTATTAAACAGCACATTTATTTAACCAATTTAAACCACCAATATATATATCCGGTTTATTATTTTTATAAATTTCGCGATAATTTTTATTAATCGATTATTATAATTTTGTTATACCAAACGCACCCTTAGTGTGTTAACTGCCAAACCAAACGCTCCTAACTGCTAAACCAAACACCCCTTTTCCGTAAACCCAGACCCAAACACACCCTTTGTGGTATTTCTGCTGTCCCAAACACCCCTTTATAGTTTTCTGCTCACCCAAACACCCTCTTTGGGTGTTTTCTGTCAACCCAAACACCCTTTTTGGGTGTTTTCTTATGCCAAACGCACCCTGTTGGGTGTTAATAACCAGAAACAAACACCCCCTTGGGGCTGTCATCAACCAAATAGCCCCTTCGGCTGTTAAACCGCAAACCAAACGCACCCTAAGTGCTTAATATAAAACCAAATATCACCCTTGTGGTGTTATAACAAAACCAACCTCACCCTATGCGGTGAAAACACAAACCAACGTACCCTAGGTGCTTCGCGTCCAAACCACACGCACTCGAGTGGTGCGGCTGACCCGAAACCCAAACCGGACGCACCCTAATGGGTTATAAAAACCCAACGCACCCTATTTTGGTGCAGGCTGTGGCGTCGGTGGGGTGGTGGAGGCGCGAGTGGGGGCGAGTGAGTGTGGGATCGGATAGATCGGATGATGAGGAACATTTTTGGTTTCGGCCGGAAAAGTCCGCCGGAAAAGTTTTCTGGCGGCGGCGGCGTGGTGGCCGGCGGCGGTGGCTGGCTGGAGGAGGGGGGGCTGCCGGACATGGGAGAGAAGAGAGGGAGAGTGTGTGTGTTTATAATTTTTGTAAATGAATGAAAATGTGTATAAATTTTATATATATATAAAAGTTATAGAAAAAAATGGCAAGTTACAATAGTCTAGGGTTAAGAGTGTAATATTTCCCAGGGACCAAACGTGTAATTGTTGAGAAACTTTTATAAAATATTGGTTCGGGACTCATTTGAGCGACTTAACGGATGATTCAGAATACGAAACTTGCGCCATTGTTTTCCAAATCATTTTTCTGATAAAAATGAGTATTTACTTGATAGTATTTCATAAATATTTTTATAACATTTATAAAATATTTGTTATTTATTTTGTGACCCGGTTATGCCTTGTCCGAAAGTAAAAAAAAATAACTTTTTAACCCGAATATTTGCGTTTTTAAATAAACGCTTTTGAACAAAAATGAAATAATTTATTAAATATTTTTATTTAATAAAAAGTGATAACTAAATATAATTTAATTATTTTTGTGTCGGTACTCGTCGTTCTCGTTTTTAAATCAAATAAGTTTGAAAAATAAATTTGTAAGTGAGAGATGTGTAATAATAAATATGATTTATTATTTAAATGAGTTTTTTTTTTTTAAATTACCGGTTACGTGATTTTCGTTTTTTTTTGTTGACAATAAAAGGTCAAAAGGGTCAAAGTCAAGTCAAACCCAAAAAGTCAAAGGGTAAAATAGTCATTTAAAGGTCTGAAAATTACCGGTTGTTACATAGAAAATGAATAAAGGTGTAAAATTTCACCACTTCACGGTCATAATAACTCTGGAAAATAATTCCATAAAGCTCATGACTCATAAATAAAAATAATAGTGAAAGTAGTAAACACACTAAAAATAAAAGAAACTACTTTCACATTCCCATTGCAATGTGCAATTCCCGACCTAACCAACGATAAGAAATACACACACGAAGACAGGAAGTACATACTTTTACATAAAAGCAACTAGCAACCAACCACGTACTTTATTCTACAGGGTAAGCTAAGGTATAAAGGTGTAACAAAACATATTTTAGTGGTGTAAGAACGAAAAGAATGGCTCATAAGGTTTTTCTATGGGTATCTTACTCTAAAAATAAGAATAACAAAAGAGTTTTATACGGGGGTTAACTAACCAGTGTAGTTTGTTAATATCACATGATATTTGTAAATGACATAGGCTTTTTGGTTTAATCCTAGAAATTTACCAATCTAGAAAAGTTACTACAATTATAACAATAATACTCATTATGGTGGTCTCGAATAGTATACCAAGCCAAGTTCTAAAGTTTACTACAATCACCTGTACACTCATATATTTGTGGAATTTTAGTAAAATGAGAGAAATAGAATAGGCTCAATCCTCACAATATTGAAATAAGGGTTATGTGTGCGGGTTATGCAACTAATAAACTATAAAAACATGCTAAATTTTTTTAGAAATTTAAGCATAAATTAGGCATATTCTTGTGAAAATAAGGACAAGTAGCATTCTAATTCTCCTCCCCCACTTGAGATATGCAACGCCCACGTTGTATAAATTTAACATGAAATACATGAAATATAGGGAATTAGAACGAAAACTCCCTTGAGATTTGCTCCGTATGATCCTCCATGATGAGTTTATGAGCAACTATGTATGTTGTGTTGCGAAAAGCATCTCAATACTAGCATGAACAACACACATAAGATTCCAGATTATATACATACCACCACTTTCTTCATTTGCGTTTAGTACTTCTCTGTATTAACATAAAGAAAATCACAGCAATTGTATCTCTAAATAAACGTCGGTTAGAATAAAAAATAAAAACGATAACTGTACAGGATAGTCAATACGCCGTATCCATGGTGGCGGATACACCATATCCATGGTGGTGGATACGCCGTATTGAAACCCGTAAGAAAAATAACCAATACGGGTCAGAGGTCAAATACGCCGCATTCAGAATTCTGAATACGCCGTATTGACAAGTCTGACAATAAAGTTTTAAAAGTACTAAAAAATAAAAAGATAATGTCCAAGGTATTCAATATGCCGTATTCATTGGGTTGGATATGCCGTATCGACATACTGGGCATACAGACTCGATATAAAAATTGAAATAACATTCCGGGTTGTCTCCCGGCAAGCACTTTTGTTTATTGAAGAGTCTTTAAGTTAGACTCCCTTCAGCTTTAGTCCATCTCGTGCATGCTCACGTGTCCACGTGTGAGCCATTCAACCATCTTCTCATTCTTTATGTATGTGGGTCCCAAATTCAAGACTCATTTGAAGAAACCTTTTAGCTTTTGATAACGGTGCAAATTTCCTTACAATATGTCACGTACACTTACTTGAAGTAATGGCCAAATTTTGATACATTGATCGTTAGAGAGATGTTTAAACCTTAGATGCGATCGGGCCATTTGATAAGTGGCACTATTATTACCATCATGAATTTTAATACATCCATCGAACCGTTTTGCTTCAATACACGCAACCCTACAAAATGGTTTTTCAACAATAATGTCACCCATGTCTTTATCACGGTAAGCATCCATATTCTCCACAATTGCAAAATCTGTGACAATTGAAAAGTTTCCAACAAAGATAGGCACATTCATAAAAACTCCAACTACATTTTTCCTTTTATACTCAATTTTCTCTTTCATTATCAAATTATAAAAACTTTTAGACATAACATTAATTGTCAAAACGGGGAAAAAGTTAGCATTCACATGTTCATATCCTAACATGCAAGAAAATTGTAAATTATAAGCATAATTAATATGGATCTTCCTATCGTAGTCGCAAAAACTAGGATATTCATCTATTTTCTCAACTATCTCATCATCATCCCTAATTTTGACTACATCAACCATTTACGCATCAATAATCTCTCATTCCTCAATCTTGAGATCTAAGTCCTCTATCTCATGATTATTAAGCTCTAATGGTTCATTTAGATCATTTAATTCAATAAAATCCTCATGCTCGAGTTCTTGTGATCTATTTAAAATCAATGTTTCGCCCATTAGTCTAGCTTTTAAATCAAGTTCCATTCTCTCTCTTAATCATAACACATAAACCTTCTTAATTATGTTACTAGTAAGACTATCACTCTTAAATACTATTTTGTCATTCCAAATTCTCAAAGCAATTTTTTTAAATACATATATTTTAGCATGAGCAGTAGACAAAAATGGTCTTCCAAGGATCAATGGAATTTTGATATCCTCGGGCATATCTAAAACAATAAAGTGTATGGGAAAGACAAATTTATCAATTCCTACTAACACATTTTCTGGTATACCCTTAGGATGCTTTACAGTTTTATCGGTCAATTCAATGATTAATTTAGTATGAGCTAATTTATCTAAACCTAGATTGGTAAAGGTCGAATAAGGCATAACACTAACACTAACTCCAAAGTCAGCTAAGGCTTTATCAAAACACACATTATTAATACTGCAAGGTAAAGTAAAACCCCCTGAGTCTTTTTCTTTCGAAGCTAGAGCATCTTTAAGAGTTGTTGGGCAATGCACGTTCATTGTTGCTTTGATCTCCTCCTCGACCCTTAACTTTTCCTTAAGCAATTTGTTTAAGGTTGTAGCAGACTTTGTTGAATTGTCTTGTAGCTTCTTTAATTTCATCAATACTTCCTTCTCATCATAACCGTTATCTTTCAAATGACCAAGAAAAGGAATAGTTGCTCGATGATGCGGTTGTTGTAAGGGACTTCTACAAGAAGTTTTACAACTCCCTAGGCAGAGTACCTAACCGTTGTAGTAGTAGTATAGGCAAGACTCGTGGGTTGTTATCGTTCTCTAAGGGAATAGGTTGGGAAGGCTTGATCACGGTCTAACGGAATTCTAGGGGCTGAGAGAAGATTCTTTTTGTATTTTTATATTTTATAGAAAGCATGTAAATCATATGGTTTGAGAGATTTGGTTTGGTTTTAGCTATTAAACTAAATAATAATCTACGCTAATGGTGATAACAATATAATAAAAGATTGTATTCATTTAATCATGTATTACTCCATAGATTGCTTCTCCTATTGTTGTTGCTTTGTCACACTTGTGATGATCTATGTAATTATTTCCTAAGTCATGAACGAATTACACGAATCCGCCGTCTATTTAATATTTAGTTAAGGAAACGCGCAAGTCAGGTAGTATGAAGACTATTACAAGGCCCCTAAGAGTATATTAAATGCATGTGAAATATATTAAGAGTGGATCAACCATATTAGGGGGCAAGGTAGTATAAAGACTATTACCCGATGATATCCTTTTTACACAATCATGTTTCCCTAGACATATCAACAATGATACAGACAAAAGCTGGTTTTCTAAAGCCTAACATGCACATCCATCACAAGAAGCAATATCACTAAGATCTACATTCTAGGTTTCATTCAATCATAAATGAACACAATAGGGAGTTTAGCCAAGCATGTTAAAGATAAAGCAAGAATAATAATGAATTAAACAACAAGACATATTGAATGATTAAGATAATCTTACTTGATTAAAACATGAATTGAAGGAGTTACAATAGGGTTTTGAGGCCCTAAAATCATCCTAATAAGCTACCAAACGAACTAGGGTTCGTCTCCCTTTTTTACTCTAAAGTTACACACTTAAAACCCTAAAAACAGATTTGTATATATAGATAAATAGTTGTGACGGCGTCGCGTTTTAATCGTGACACCGTCGTGAAAGAGAGTATTCTAGATCTTGGGCTGGGTCGTGCGAGCTGATGTCGTCATGAAAGGTTGTGATGCCGTCATGAAGTGGGTTGTGACGGTTTCGTGTAGAACTGGTGAAGCCGTCTCCAGCCGTTGAGAACATAATCTTGAGAGATGTTGGTGTAGGTCTGTAGCCTTGTCTGTTTCTTCTCCAAATGTGCTCAAGTCACATGTATTTCCTTCAAATGCTAAATACCTGAAAAGGAACGATTAAGTACCTATTTTGGGCATAAATGCACGATTTAGGAGGTTAAACGACCCCGAAAAAGAGTATAAAATGACACCTCATCAAATACCCCTACACTTCGGATTTGCTTGTCCTCAAGCAAATGGGCTTTTCTACTTAGACAATAACAATATGAGGGTCATTTAACATACTCTTTAAAAGTATTTTACAACACAACCTTCTAGACCTCGTAATTAAAAGCACGGAAAGCATACACTAACACCTCACATAAGTGTTTAGGATTCTCTCTTTCTCTCAGGTGTATAATAAATTATAACATAATGGGGAAATGGAAAATCAACACTCATTACCTGTCATAGCATATAAATTACCATAGGCTTGGTAAAGGATCAAACATCCACCGCTGGGAGCAAACATTATTCATTACTATCTAAGAGGTCTTTTCAAAGGGTTGTGGGGTGTAGGTGTAAGATAACATATAATAGAAACGGAGTCGGATGGAATACATCTGGGTGGCTTTGGGTGAATCTGGAGTGGAAGGGTTAGCTAACTATTTACACGAATACACGCTGGTTTGGTTGCTAAGCCAAGACTCGGACGAATATATACAAACTCTACACAACTCTACATCAATCTCTTTCTTTTTCTTTTCTATTTTTTTCTATAACATAATGCATCATAACTTGGGGTTTACAACACGCACCCCCTACACTTGAGCTTTTACATACTCGATATTTACAATCTAACTAATGACCCAATTTGAGATTGATCAAAATAACATGGAGATCATCTAACAAATATATAGGGGTATTGATTTAACTTTTCTTCCCCATTCTTCAGCGAAATAAATACTACCATGAATCCCAATGGTCCCAAAATAGTATTTACAAGGGTAAGGACTTAGCAACCGTGTACTTAATAATTAACTTGGGTTAAAACAATAATGTACTAAAACCGAGTACATACAAGGTAGGCTAAGGAGATTTGGGTGTAACGATTGGTTTAAGGGTAACAATGCTCTTCATTAATAGCCCGGCTTAACCAGAAAATTGTGAGAACCGTGAAAAAGGATAGGCTCGGAGGGTTGTACTAAGGGTATCCTGTACTAAAGATGAGTGCATGGCAAGGGTGTAGGATAGTTACATGATCGGTGTGACCATCATAACAATTACAGTTGTAAAACATGGGTTAATCCTAACGCATCTTATCAAGAAAATCCTAATACTCACTATGCGGTCTCGGAATGCATCACAAAACAAGTTCTAGAATTTAATATACTACCGCTACACTCATATAATTTAATATCGATCTCAATGCTCCAGAAAAGGCGACAAAGACCACACGTACACATCCGTAACGACGAAATAGATACATATGACTGCTCACTCCTTAACTCGAGAAAGCTAAAGGTATAAACTATCTTGGGTATCAATAATGGATACCCAAATTCCTAAAGATCTAAAGGCAAACCGGACATTTTTTGGGTGGAATTCTGAGGGTTTTTGTGCTAGTCATATACATTCCTATCCATGAGACGCTATTAATACTCGGTTTTCGTCGGTATGTGTCATAAAAAAAATTAAATTTGGGTCAAAATTACCTTTTTATACTATGTTTCAATATATTACCCATCATTTCAAGGACAAAGCAAATGGCAAATGAAAGAACAGTTTCTAAGGCTTATTTTCCCCCTACACTTAAGTTGAACATTATCCTCAATGTTCTATAGAAGTACCTATAAAAACGAATTAAGGGAAAAGGAAACAAGTAAAAGAAACTAGTACTCCCCTGGTTTGCTTAATAATGGAGAAGAAACATGTGATAACTGGTTAAATCGTCCTCCAATAATCGTCCACTAAAACTTCCTAAGAACTTCCAAGCTTCTTCTCATCAAATATAACCTGTAATCAAAGACAAAGACAACTATACCAAGCATAAAATATGCGATATAATAATATACAATGTGAAATTAGGGTTGACTCAATAAAGCAGTAAAGATAGGATGAGAGAATTGTTAAACTCAGAGTTTTACAAGTTTATAAAAGAATTATAACTTTCTTAAGTGTTGCACAAGTTTTATTTTCAAAAATACTTAAAATTTTCGAGTTTTCTTGTATCTGGGGGGCGTTTGACGCCGTCAGGGATATCCTGACGTCGTCACATGTCTCGTGGTGACGGTGTCGCGTGTAAATTATTACGCTGTCTCCACGCTATGTGAAAACTCAACTTTTGTTTTTGATGAAAAATCTCTTGCACTCATTCTTATATGTTATTTTCCTGTACAAAATGTTACATAAAATCCTGATAATTAGCAATTCAATCATATGACTTGAAACTGACGCGAATTAATCTACACATTTTATTTTAAATGTTTGAATTTTGTTCTAAAAACCGGATAATTCCTCTACACATATTTTGTTGCAAAATACCTTTGATTGCAAATAAGACGAAGTTACAAACAAATAAAGCATGATCACAAACTAATTCAAACATAATAAACAAATGATAAAGAATTAAAACACACGAGACACTACTAATATGCGGGAAAAATAAATATTGGGTTGCCTCCCAAAAAGCACTTTTCTTTATTTACGAGTCTTGTAGCTAGACTCGAAGTCATACGTCCTTACATGACTTCTCCTTCATCATCCAGAGTTACATCATCATCTCTGTTGGTGTCCAATATAAATTTTTTATATGGTTTCACCCATTGTTTATTTACGATGAATCAGTTCCCATCTTCATCGTATAACTTAGTTGCGCCATTTGTCATATCCTTGCACACCAAAAATGGTCCATACCATTTTAACTTCGGTTTTCCTGGGAATAGCCTTAAGCATGAACTGAAGAGGAGTACCTTATCGCCCCTTGCATAATTAGTCGGTGCTTTTATCCGTTTATTGTGCCATCTTTTTATTCTTTCCTTATAGGAGATGGATGTTTTATAAGCATCGAGTCTTATTTCGTCCAGCTCATTGATTTGTAAGAAACAGTTTTCCATAGCTTCGTAAGATCCAGGTTGCAGTTCTTAATGGTCTAGTAAGCCTTGTGCTCTAATTTGATAGGAAGATGGCATGCCTTGCCGTAAATTATCCTAAACGGGGTTGTTCCTAGGGGGTTTTAAATGCTGTTAGGAATGCCCATAATGCATCATCTAACTTGTAAGACCAATCTTTCCTGTTGTTCCCGATGGTCTTCTCACATAATGCGCTTTATTTCCCGATTCGTGTTCTCGATCTGCCCGTTCGTTTGAGGGTGATATGCGGTTGAGAATAGGTGAAATACTCCATATCTTTTCATTGCTTTCTCTATTTGGTAGTTGAAGAAATGAGTACCCCTATCACTGATAAGATCCTTTGGTATTTCAAATCATGCGAATAATTTCTTGAGGAAGTTCACTATGTTCCGAGCATCACTGGTGGGAAAGGCCTGAGCCTCTACCCACTTGGATACGTAGTCGATAGCTACTAGGATGTATTTGTTTCCGTTTGATGAGGGGAAAGGTCCCATAAAGTCAATCCCCCAAACATCAAATATTTTGCAGACTTGGATGTACTTTTGAGGTGTTTCGTCCCTCGAGGAGATGTTTTTGGCCCGTTGGCATGCATCGCAAATTTGGACCAACTTACGTGCATCTCGAAAGATATGTGGCCAGTAAAACCCGGTCTTGAAGACTTTTCTTATGGTGGTGGCGATGCCATGATGTCCTCCAGATGGTCCGTTGTGACATTGTCAAATAACTTATGTTGCCTCATCTCCAGCCACGCATCTTCGTATGATTCGGTCAGCATACTATTTGAATATGAAGGGTTCATCCCAAAAGTAATGCCTCAAATCGCTGAAGAATTTTTGCTTCTCTTTACGGGTGGATCAGAAGGGTAGTACTCGGCTAGCTAGATAGTTGGCATAGTCAGCGTACCACAGTTCGTTGTTCTTATCAGAAATTGCCATTAGCCGTTCTTCAAGAAATAAGTCCCTTATTTCAGCCTTGGTTAGCTTTTCGAGGTCTGGGTTTTCAAGCCGGGAGAGATGATCAGCTGCTAAGTTTTCAGCACCTTTCTTATCACGGATCTCAATATCGAATTCTTGAAGCAGCAGGATCCATCAGATTAAGTGTGGTTTTGCATCTTGCTTTGTGAATAGATATCGCAGGGCAGAATGATTCGTGAAAACGATGGTCTTAGATAAGACCAAGTGATAAGGTGTCATTTTATACACTTTTTCAGGGTCGTATAACCCTCTAACTCATGCATTTATGCCCAAAATAGGTACTTAATCATTCCTTTTCAGGTATTTTGCATTTGAAATACATTTGGAAGAATTACACGTGACTTGGGCTCATTTGGAGAAGAAATGGACAAGACTACGGACCTACACCAACATTGCTCAAGAATTTCTCTACAGTGGCTGGAGACAGCGTCACAAATATAACGTGACGCCGTCACAACGAAGACCAAGACGGCGTCACTAGATCTCACAACGACGTCAGAGTATACGACCCAGCCCATTATCTAGAATATTCTCTTTCATGACGGCATCACGATTAAAACGCGATGGCGTTGCAGCGATTTTCATATATGTACAAACCCGAAATTATGGTTTTGAGTATGTAACTTTAGAATAAAAAGAGGGTATGAACCCTAGTTCGTTTAGCAGCTGTTAGGGACAATTTTAGGGCCTAAAACCCCTGTTGTACTTCCTTTAACTCATGTTTTAATCAAGTAAGGTTTATTTAATCATTCAATATGTCTATGTGTTGTTTAATTCATCTATGTTCTTGCTTTATTAACATGCTAGGCTAAGCCTCCTATTATGTTTATTTATGATTGTATAAAACCTAGAATGTAGATCTTAGTGGTGTTGCTTCTTGTGATGGATGTGCATGTTAGGTCTTAGAAAACCAACTTTTGTCTGCATCGCTATTGATATGTCTAGGAAAACATGATTGTGTAGAAAGGATACCATCGGGTAATAGTCTTCATACTACCTTGCCCCCTAATATGGTTGATCCACTCTTAATATAATTCACATGCACTTAGTGTACTCCTAGGGGCCTTGTAATAGTCTTCATACTACCTTACTTGTGCGTTGCTCTAGCGAAATACTAAGTAGACGACGGGTTCGTGTAATTTGTTCATGACTTAGGAAATAGTTACACAGATCATTACAAGGGTGACAAAGCAACAACACTAGGAGAAGCAATCTAGGAAGTAATACATGATTAAATAAACACAACCTTTTATCTTATTGTTATCACCAGTAGTTTAGATTGTCATTTAGTTTAAATAGCTAAAACCAAACCACCTCTCAAACATATGATTTACTGCTTTCATAAAATATGAAAACACAAAAATAATCTTCTTTCAACTTTTAGAATTCTGTTAGACCGTGATCAAGCTTTCCCAACCTATTTCCCGAGTGAACGACAACAACCCCCTGAGTCTTGCCTATACTACTACTACAACGATTAGGTGCTCTAACTAGGGAGTTGTAAAACTTCGTGTAGAAGTCCTACGACGACCGCATCAAGTTTTTGACGCCGGCGCCTGGGGAATAGTTAGGTTATGATCATAGTTTAGCTTAATTCTACTTGCTTGAATCCTTTTAAGTGAGAATTTAATTTCCGCATATTAGCTTTCTCGTAGTCTATCTTTTCTTCGTGTTATCTATTTTGTAACCCATTCTCGTCAACCACCATGGGAGACGAGAATCTTATCCGTACTCGAGGAGACTACTCCAAACAAAGCCACGAGGGCTATAGGAATACCATCGAGCTCCTCGTAGGGAACAACGTAGTACCTCTTCGATCTGACACCATTCGGTTGGTGCAAAACGGATGCTCATTCCACGGACTTTGGTCCGAGGATCCTAATCAACACCTTAAGGGTTTTCTTAAACTTATGGACTCACTTAACCTTGACGGTGAAAATAAGGAAAGAACGCGCCTGCGTTTATTTCAATTTTCCCTACGCGATCAAGCTAGCAATTGGCTTGAACGCCTCCCAGCAGGATCCATCACCACATGGGAGGATCTTACTACCCGATTCCTTGCTCAATTCTTTCCACCGGGAAGGACGGCAAAACTCCAGAACGATATCCTTATGTTCCAACAACATCATGGAGAATCTTTATCCGAAGCTTAGACTCATTTCAAGGACTTACTCCAAAAAGTCCCTCGTCATGGCATAGACCTTTGGCTCCAAGTCTAAATTTTTTATGACCATGTCAATCCCGTCACAAGATGAACCATTGACCAATTGGACGGTGGTAAGCTTCGTGACCTCAACGCCGAAGAATCCTGGGCATTATTAGAGGATCTCGCCCTCTATGACAATGAAAGTTGGAACGACCCAAGGGATTTCGCTAAGTCGGTTAAGGCAATCGCTTTACCTCAAGATGTCCCGAGTACATCCGACCGCCGTCTAATCGAGCTCGAAAATCAAGTTCAACACTTGATGGAAGCTCATCTTGCTCCGACACAACCTACTTAAGTGAACAAAATCTCTACCTCATGTGAAATCTGCAGTGGTCCTCACGACACTCAGTATTGCATGGAAGATCCTAAACAAGCCTTTGTTGAATACGCATCCTCGCGTACCGATGAAGCGGGAGGTAAGTGGGATACCTTCAAGCCTGAGCAAAACAATCTTGGTGACTCTTATAATCCGTCATGGAAAAGTCACCCAAACCTTAGGTGGAGACAACCCTAAAATTCCCAAAACAATTTCTCAACCCCGCCTAACCGGTTCCAACCTAACGGTTCGATCCCGAACCGTTCCTTCAACAATCGTCCTTAAAATTTTAACGATCAATCAAATATAGAAGGGCTGGTTTCTAAATTCATGGCATCTCAAGATGCTAGACTATCCAAGTTTGAAGTCGATTTCAAATGACAACAAGGTGAGATGACCAACAAAATCGACACTGTGTTGAAGGCCATCGCAATCGAATAGCAGACATGCTACCTAGCGATACGGTTAAGAACCCGAAACTAGGGACACACCAAGTTTTGTCTGCTCGTTCTTACCCATCTGAAGATCCGCAATCCTCAACCCACGTCTATAGCTTAATCAACGCCATCACAATCCACCCCAAGCAGCATGAAGAATCCCAAGTTAATGAGCCTGACGTAGGCAGTCTTGGAAACTTTAGCTCTAACCTACATCCATAACCTGATCCATTAGCTTCCATCGCCACATAACAGGTACAAAAGCTGAATTCGATGCTTGAATCGCTCGGATTGGTTCCCCAATCCTCTAATACAAAATTTGTCTGCACTAAAGAGGAATATGGAGAAGTAATGTTCATCGAGATCATACGAGATGATGATGATGAACCTCAAAATGAGAGTCCCAATGAAGGTGAAGGGACAACAACGGAAGGACCGGTGGAAGAGTGCTTCGACACGTTTCTAACTAGAGATGAGCTAACCTACCATAAGTACCTTATGTGTGGCCTGATCCCCTCAATATTTCTACGAAACCCTCATCATCACAGAAGGATGCTCCTCCAACCTTAAGATACCATGCAACATTGGGCATGTGCATGTCAAAAAAGCCTACATTGACCTTAACTCCCCTCTAAATATCATGACCCGAATGATGTATAATTGGATCATGAGGAGAAAACTTGACCCTAGGGAAAATGCGAATGGAGGAATTAGTAATTTCACAGGGAGGATTAAAGGGATGCATGTCTTCATAGGAAACTTTACCTATGTTGTAGACTTCATGATTGTCGAGGATATTAGCTTGATCATAGACCCTAGGTTGTCATGGGTAGTACTAGGGAGGCCTTTCATTGAAATATCCAATATGACTCACGACCTACCCGAAGGAGTAGTTAGGTTCGCCAACGGAGACGATGAAGTTGCCTATAAAATGCCCCATAAGATAGAACAGTACATCTCGTTGTCAAACCTTGAAAAGGAACACACAAAATCGGTCTATCTTAGGAACGAGGCGGACAAAAGAAGAGGAGTTGACTATGTAATGAGTAAGATATTAGGGTTCTACAAGGAATGTTTAGAGTTAGGCCCTGGGTATGTAACTGGATTGGATGATGAAGGAGAAGTCACGTAAGGAAGTGTGACTTCGAGTCTAGCTGCAAGACTCGTTAATAAAGAAAAGCGCTTCTTATGAGGCAACCCAATTTACTTTTCTCGCAATTAGGAGTGTCATGTGAGTTTTAATTCTTTATAGTTTGTTTTATTATGTTTGAACTATCTTGTAATCATGCTTTGTTTGTCTTTAACCTCGTCTTAATTTCAATCAAAGGTATTTTGCAAATATTAAGTGTAGGGGGATTTATCCCGCTTTTGAGCCAAGTTCGAGCAAGTTAATTAAATTGTTTAGATTAATTCGCGTCAGTTTCGAGTCATATGATTAAATTGTCAAAATCTCAAGTTTTATGCAGTTATTTGTACAGGAATTAACTTATGAAATCAAGTGCGGGAAATTTTTCATCAAAAACAAAAATTTCGTTTTCACAGAACGTGGAGACGGCATCACGATTTACACGCGACACCTTCACCACGACACATGTGACAGGTCACAACAACCCTAACGGCGTCATAAGCCCAGGTCTAGAAAACTCAAAGTTTTTCAATTATTTTTGAAAGTAAAACTTGCACAACATTTAAAATATGTATTCTTCTGTTGTAAACATGCAAAACCTAATGAGTTTAACAATTCTCTCATCCTATCTATCGAGCCGAACCCTAAATTCACATTGTATATATGTCTATTGCACATTTTACGCTTGGTGTAGTTGTCTTTGTCTTTGATTACAGGTTATATTTGATGAGAAGAAGCTTGGAAGTTCTTAGGAAGTTTCATTGGATGATTCTCGGAGGACGATTTAACCAGTTATCGCATGTTTCTTCTCCATTATTGAGCAAACCAAGGGAGTACTAGTTTCTTTTCCTTGTTTTCTTTTTAACGGGTACTTCTATAAAACATTGGAACCAATGTTCAACTTAAGTGTAGGGGGAAAATAAGCCTTAGAAACTATTATTTCATTTGCCATTTGCTTTGTCCTTAAAACGATAGGTAATATATCGAAACATAGCATAAAAGGTAATTTTTACCTAAATTTAAATTTTTTTTACGACACATACCGACGAAAACCGAGTATTAATAGCGTCTCATGGATAGGAATTTATATGACTAGCACAATAACCCTCAGAATTCCACCCAAAAAATGTGAAGTTCGACCTTAGATCTTTAGGGATTCGGGTACCCATCATTGGTAACCCAAGATGATTTTATCTTTACCCGGTTCGAGTTAAGGTTGATATCTCAGTCTGCATGTCTATTTGTTACGGATGTGTATGCGTGGTTTTGTCGCCTTTTTTGGAACATTAGTATCGGTTACTTTAGGATTATGAGAGTATACCAGTAGCATATTAAATTCTAGAACTTGTTATTGTGATGCATCCCGAGACCGCATAGTAAGTATTAGGATTTGCTTGATAAGAGGCATTAGGATTAACCCATGTTTTAAACCTTTAATTTTTATGATGGTCACACCGATCATATAACTATCCCACACCCTTACATGCACTCATTATTAGTGCAGGATACCCCTAGTATAACTCTCTAAGCCTGTCCTTTTTCATGGTTCTCGTATTTTTTTAGTGGATTCCAGATTATTAATGAAGAGCATTGTCACCCTTTAAACCAGTCATTACACCCAAAAAGCCTTAGCCTACCTTGTATGTACTCACTTTTAGTACATTATTGTGATAACCCAAGTTAATTATTTGAGTACACGGTTGCTAAGTCCTTATCCTTGTAAATACAGTTTTGGGACGATTGGGATTCATGGTAATATTTATTTTGCGGAAGAATGTGGAAGAAAAGTTAAGTCAATACCCCCATATGTTTGTCAAATGATCTCCATGTTATTTTGATCCACCTCAATACGGGTCATTAGTTAGATTGTAAATATCGAGCATGCAAAAGCCCAAGTGTAGGGGTACGTATTATAAACCCCATATGATGTATTATGTTATTTAATCAAAAAAAAAAGAAAAGAAAAAGAAAGAGATTGATGTAGAGTTGTGTAGAGTTTGTATATCTTCGTCCGAGTCTTGGCTTAGCAACCAAACCAAAGTGTATTCGTGTAAATAATTAGCTAACCCTTCCACTCCAAATTCACCCAAAGCCACCTAAATGTATCCCATCCGTTTCTATTTCCTTTATATGTTATCTTACACCTACACCCCACAACCCTTTAAAACACCTCTTAGATAGTAATGAATAATACTTACACCTAGCGGTGGAGGTTTGATCCTTTACCAAACCTATCGTAATTTATATGCTATGACAGGTAATGAGTGTTGATTTTCCGTTTTCCCCATATGTTATAATTTATTATACAACCGAGTAAAAGAGAGAATCCCAAACACTTATGTGAGGTGCTAGTGTAGACTTTCCGTGCTTTTAATTACGAGGTCTAGAAGGTTGTGTTGTAAAATATTTTAAAGAGTAGGTAAAATGACCCCTCATATTGTTATTGTCTATGTAGAAAAGCCCATTTACTTGAGGACAAGCAAATATCAAGTGTAGGGGTATTTGATGAGGTGTCATTTTATACACTTTTTCGGGGTTGTTTAACCTCCTAAATCATGCATTTATGCCCAAAATAGGTACTTAATCGTTCCTTTTCAGGTATTTCGCATTTGGAAGACATTTGGAAGAATTACACATGACTTAGGCTCATTTGGAGAAGAAACGAACAAGACTACGGACCTACACCAACATTGCTCAAGAATTTCTCTACAGTGGCTGGAGACGGCGTCACCAATATAACGTGACGCCGTCACAACGAAGACCAAGACGGCGTCACTGGATCTCACGACGGCGTCAGAGTACATGACCCAGCCCATTATCTAGAATATTCTCTTTCATGACGGCGTCACGATTAAAACGCGACGCCGTCGCAACGATTTTCCTATATATACAAACCCGAAATTAGGGTTTTGAGTGTGTAACTTTAGAATAAAAAGAGGGTACGAACCCTAGTTCGTTTAGCAGCTGTTAGGGATGATTTTAGGGCCTAAAAACCCTATTGTACTTCCTCTAACTCATGTTTTAATCAAGTAAGGTTTATTTAATCATTCAATATGTCTATGTGTTGTTTGATTCATCTATGTTCTTGCTTTATTAACATGCTAGGCTAAGCCTCCTATTGTGTTTATTTATGATTGTATGAAACCTAGAATGTAGATCTTAGTGGTGTTGCTTCTTGTGATGGATGTGCATGTTAGGTCTTAGAAAACCAGCTTTTGTCTGCATCGTTGTTGATATGTCTAGGAAAACATGATTGTGTAGAAATGATACCATCGGGTAACAGTCTTCATACTACCTTGCCCCCTAATATGTTGATCCACTCTTAATATATTTCACATGCACTTAGTGTACTTCTAGGGGCCTTGTAATAGTCTTCACACTACCTTACTTATGCGTTGCTCTAGCAGAATACTAAGTAGACGGCGGGTTCGTGTAATTAGTTCATGACTTAGGAAATAGTTACACAGATCATCACAAGGGTGACAAAGCAACAACACTAGGAGAAGCAATCTAGGGAGTAATACATGATTAAATAAACACAGTCTTTTATCTTATTGTTATCACCAGTAGTTTAGATTGTCATTTAGTTTAATTAGCTAAAACCAAACCACCTCTCAAATATATGATTTACTGCTTTCATAAAATATAAAAACACAAAAATAATGTTCTTTCAACCTTTAGAGTTATGTTAGACCGTGATCAAGCCTTCCCAACCTATTCCCCGAGTGAACGATAACAACCCCCGAGTCTTGCCTATACTACTACTACAACGATTAGTTGCTCTGCCTAGGGAGTTGTAAAACTTCGTGTAGAAGTCCTACGACGACCGCATCACCAAGTATTGACGGAATTTGTCGAATGCAAAGATAACTGCCAGAAGCTCCTTTTCGGTAGTTGTGTAGTTCTCTTGTGCTTCGTTCATTGTTTTGCTGGCGTAGTGTATGGGCTTGAAATGTTTGTCGATCCTTTGTCCTAGCACTGCCCTGACAACATAATCACTTGCGTCGCACATGATTTCAAATGGCAATGACCAATCTAGCTTAATCATGATTGGTGCATGCTTTAGTTCACGTTTTAATGTGTCGAATGCTTGGATGCATTCTTTAGAGAAGTTGAATGGGGAATCTTTAACTAGGAACTGAGTCATTGGGCGTGCGATTTGTGAGAAATCCTTTATGAATCTCCTATAGAAACCAGCATGTCTTAGAAAGCTTCGAAAGGCTTTCACATTCATGGGATATGGCAGTTTGGAGATTGCCTTAATTTTTGCTTTATCGACCTCAATTTTAGAACCTAAGACCTTATGCCCGAGGATGATTCCTTCCTTTACCATAAAATGGCACTTTTTTGCTAGTTTAGCACAAGGTTGGTTTCCTCGTACCTTTTTAGCATCTTTTTAAGGTTTTTTAAGCAATGGTCGAAAGAACTACCAAAAATGGAGAAATCATCCATGAATACCTCCATGTTGTCCTCGATAAGCTCATGGAATATGGTTGTCATGCAGCGCTGAAAGGTTGCTGGGGCATTGAATAATCCGAAGGGCATTCGCTTGTATGTGAAGGTTCCGTAAGGGCAAGTGAATGTGGTTTTTTCCTAATCCTCTAGGGCGATGGGTATTTGGAAATATCCTGAAAACCCGTCTAGAAAGCCAGAATATTCATGCCTAGCCAGGCGTTCAAGCATCTGATCTATAAACGGAAGAGGAAAGTGATCTTTCTGGGTTGCGTTATTTAATTTACGATAGTTGATACACATGCGTCATCCAGTGACCGTCCGTTGCGGGATGAGCTCATCTTTCTCATTCTTCACTACGGTCATTCCTCTATTTTTTGGGACAACCTAGACAGGACTTACCCAAGGACTGTCGGAGATGGGGTAGATTAGTCATGCGTCAAGGAGCTTTATAACTTCCTTTTTTACTACTTCTTTGATGTTGGGGTTTACATGTCTTTGAGGTTTGACGCTTGGTTTGAACTCGTCTTCCATGGGAATCTTATGAGTGCAGAAAGACGAGTCGATCCCTTTAATGTCCGTAATACTCCATGCGATCACCCCTTTATGATTCCGAAGGACTTCAAGGAGCCTGGTTTTTCGACGGTGGATAATGTGGATGAGATAACCACTAGGAGTTGGTTGTTTTATTGGAGGAAAGCGTACTCGAGGTGTTCAGGTAATTCTTTCAATTCAAGTTTGGGTGGTTCAACGTTTGATGGTTTTAATCGGTTCTCTGGTGCCTTCCATTCGAGTGGTTCTACCGGCTCTGTCCTTGGGTAGAAGGAAACTGCAAGCTCCTCGTTAGAGTTTTCCTCTTCTTATTCTTCAGTCTATTTTCCATCATGGTTTACTATGTCGACCCATTGTTCCTGGACCAACTTAACATTGTGATCGGCGCAGTATAGGTAATCGTCACAGAAGTGTTTGGATTTCGTGGATTTCCTAATGTTGAAGGTGACGGTTTCACTTCCGACCCTTAGACTTAATTTTCCTTCGTGAACGTCAATTACAACTCTTTCCATGTCGAGAAAGGGTTGCCTTAAAATGATTGGGACTAGCTCGTCTCGTCCATTTCTAAGACTACGGAGTCAACTAGGAAGATGAACTTGCTGATTTTTACCAATAGATTCTTACAGACCCCAATGGGGTATTTGATAGATCGATCGGCTAGTTGAATACTCATTTTGGTAGGTTTGAGTTTAGAAATTCCTAATCATCGGAAAGAGAGTGTGGCATTAGATTTATGCTTGCTCCTAAATCAGCAAGGGCGTTCTTGACTGCTAGGGGTCCGATAAGACAAGGTAAGGTGAAGCTTCCTGGATCCCCTTCTCTTTGGGGAAGAATCCTTTGGATAATGGCAGAACATTCCTCACTAAGTTTGACTAAAGATGCCGCTTTTTCAAGTTTCTCCTTATGTGAAAGGAGATCTTTCAAAACCTTGGCTCTTTTTGGTATGTGAATCATGTCTTCTAAGAATGGCAGATTGATGTGAATTTGTTTAAAGATTAAGAGAAGACGCTCATCCTCGTCATCCTTTTTCTGTTTCTTTAATCTAGATGGAAAGGGCAGATTGAGTGATTTGGAAGGTTGGTAAAAGATGGATGGCCGAGGGGTGGGTTCTTGTTTAGTGCTTGGTTTTGTACCCTCAAGCCTTTCTTTTTTAGTTTCCCCCCCAGTAAGGTTATCAGACGTTGATCGTGGTGGAGCTGGGAAATGTGGGTCTTGGGTGCTAACTCCTAATCTGGTTGTTATGGCGAAGGTTGATGCTTCAGGTTCAGCAGCTTCATTTTTCTTGATTGGGGAGAGGATTTAGGAGAATTGTTCATGTAATTCCTTACGGTGCTGGTCAAGCATATATCCTATCCCTTTTGCGTGGACTTCTTTTCGAGCTTAAAGTTGGCGAGCTCGTCTTCAAACTTACTTTTGACAGTCCATTTAGGGCCATCTTCTTCTTTTTCTTTTTGTTTGTTGTTCCCCCATGGTAAGGTATCGTCGTTCTAACAGAACCTTAGAAGGGAAGGGTCATCGTAGATGTCTCCTTTGGATAAGCAAACCAGCTCGTCCGGGTTGGTCTGCTTGCATTCATCAGCCTCGTGGGATCCTCCGCAGTAGTCGCAGATTAGGTAGGGTTTTTCAACCCAACCTCTCGAATAGGTATTTCGAGGAAGGAGATTTGGTTGCAAGCCTTCTTTAGACGTCCCCTGAACGTAGGTCGCATTGCTTCTGAAATGGAATCAATACTCATGGGAGGTGATATGTCGTCCTACGGGTCATCTTGGTACTGGACATATTCTTCAATTCGATTCTACCCCTCTTCTTCGATGAGAGAGCCGAAGTGGAATGAGCGAATTGGTCGAGTTTCCTACGGTTGTCCTGGGATATGTTATTGTGAAAGATTTGTACCAGAAGCCATTTTTGTATCCCATGATAGGGGACTTGTTTGATTAAGTTAGCTTGTTACTCATGCATGCCAATCTTTGTTGATGAAGTTCACTTCCCTTTCTGGGCTTCCCGATTGAGCACTATTTCATGAATCTGCTTAGGAATTTACCCTATAGTCATCAACTAAAGCTCGAACAACGTAGCGTCTTACTTCTTTTCCTTTTTGACTTAGGGCAAACCATCAGCACCATGTTCGCCTTTCTGGATGATAACGAAATTCTACAAAAATGTGCGTAGTCGCTCAACACTCTAAAACGCAACGTCGTTTTGCCAGTCATTTCAGCTCCTTTTGATCGAGAATGTGTTGTAAACTCTTGTGATCAGTGAACACAACGCACTTTGTCCCGTACAGATAGTGTCTCCACATCTTTAAGGCAGACACTACTGCACCAAGCTCTAGGTCGTGTGTGGTATAGTTCTTCTCGTGAACCTTGAGTTGGCGGGATGCGTAGGCTATGACCTTCTCCCTCTGCATCAAAACCGCGTGCAACCCTTTATGCGAAGCATCGCAGTATACCACGAAGTTCTCACTTCCCTCCGGTAAGGCCAATATTGGCGCACTACATAATTTCTGCTTCAACAACTGAAATGCAGCCTCTGCCTTTTCTCCTAAATCAAATTTCCCACTTTTCTGAGACAGTTTCGTCAATAGGTCAAGCAATTTTTTGAAAAACTTCGATAAATCATCGGTATAACCTAGCCAAACCTAAAAATTGATGGACTTGGTTGGTGTCCTTGGGTACCCCAATCCTTGATTGACTGATGTAGCTAGAACAACGTGAATGCCTTCACTATCAAACACGTGACCAAGAAATTGTACCTCGACACCAACACTCACATTGAAAAATCTCTGGGGCGTACAATTCTTCCTCCTTCAATACTTCAAATCACTTAAGAGTCCATTCGGCCCCTTTCTGCTCATAGAGTAGATCAAA
The DNA here is from genome assembly GCA_026074375.1 of Tanacetum coccineum. Lineage (NCBI taxonomy): Eukaryota > Viridiplantae > Streptophyta > Magnoliopsida > Asterales > Asteraceae > Tanacetum > Tanacetum coccineum. Next base: position 36,016 of record BQNB010015094.1, on the reverse strand, counting down.
ATATCATCGATGAATACAATCACGAATCTATCTAGATACGGTTTGCACACTGATTCATCAAATCCATGAATACTATCGTTACGCTAGTCAAGCCAAACGACATTACTTGGAACTCGTAGTAACCATAACGAGTCCTAAATGCGGTCTTTGGAATGTCTTCCTCATGAACTTTGAGTTGGGTATATAACCAGATCTCAGGTCGATCTTAGAGTAGACTTTGAACCCTATGGATTGATCAAAAAACAATTGTCGAATCCTCGAAGTTGGTTATCAGGATTCTTCCACAGTAAGTTTGTTTAGTTCACGATAGTCGATACACGTCCTAAAAGATCTATCTTTCTTTTTAACAAACAAGACTGGAGCTCCCCAGGGTGAGGAACTGGGTCTTATAAATCCTTTGTCAGAAAGTTCCTTATAATAATAGGAGTGGATAACTCTTGCCTTTTTTTCGCTGGTGCTTAGTCCGAAAAACGGGGCTCATACGACAAGGTGCCAAAGCACCAGGGATACAATCGATTTAAATTCACTTGTCCGACAGAGTGGTAGCCCCAAGGCAATCCTTCCTAGAAAGACTTTTGGAAATTCCTGTATGATCGGTACGTCCAGCAAGTCGCTGGGGGGGATACTTGTATCTGGGGGGGCTGGGTTCTTGAGTAAGCTATGCGGGTGGTGTGGGTTTCTCTCTCTGGTGCGAGATTTGGAAGGGGGGAGGAGCGTGTTGTTTTTCGGAGGAGTGTTCTCTGGCTGGAGGGGTAGAGGAGTCTGTATTATCTTAGGAATATGAGTCTAGGGGTTCACGTAGTGAATTTTCTAATTATGGATCTTTATTAAGGTGGATGCAATCCACATACCTAGCGCAAGTTTGCATTCCATAACAAAAGCATCCGAATTAATGTTACTTACGTCGTGATGGCAGACAAGACAGATATCCGCGTGGACTCACTGATCCTTGATCATGGACTATCTCTTACGGCGAACATATGGTCAGCAGCGTCTGATCATCTCTCTTGCCTGAAGATGACACATTAGGTCCTCACGTCTACTGATATGACGATCGCTTCAGGCTACGAGTATCATTTCACTTTCGCAGAGTCGGAAGATTCAAACGAGCCTTGTGAGTGATTTATGACACACTGCACACACTCGATAAGGTAAATTAGCGGAGCAACTCGACTCATTCTCGTAGTTACCAACGAACAAACGGAGATTCTGACGACGTCTGTTGTGCATTACCACTCACCTATACACAGGTCTCATCTTCATCTCACTAGAACGCTAAGGATTGTCACTAAGACTACACCAGATGTCTCATCATCACGGGCATGGTAGCTCACGACATCTAGATGTATCTATCTATTAACAGAGTTAGATATGACCTAGAGTAGCGTGGTCCTGGACTTCAAGAACTGATACGCTAAAACACTTATAAAGAACAACTACTCTGTGAGTATTACTAAACAATTATTACATCCAGTGTACCAGCACTCTACGTCCATAACGAGTAGGATATAGAATCTTTAAGAACGGGTGAGGGTGTCTGGAGGACAACGCCCTTCAGCAGCTAACACTATCAGCTGAAAAGTGGTAGACGTGCACAGCGAACGCACAGCGCAACGATGTCCATATCGTGTTCGTACCAAAATATTCTAGAAGTACACACAGAGTTGACGACACAAGCATGTCATCTTTAAGACAGCAAGCAAAAGTATTCTAGTGGTACACAGAACTATCGGAGACTATCTTACGGGTTTGAATGATACCCATAGAACTCGAGCTCACAAACATCCAATGTGCGCTTGACTCAGCGCTTCTGATATAGATAGCAGTCAGAGGATTAGCTCAGCCATGTTGATATTATGTTGGGGTCTGTGATGCGTTTGTTTTTGGGTGTTGTGTTTTTTTTTTTTTTATATTTCCTGATGGCGTAGGGGGGGTTGGAAGGGAGGGGGGGGGATGGGGCACGTCGGGGGGGGGATTAATGAAGGGGGTGTCATCAGAGTGCATGCATCGTGTCTACTCGGAGTATTCATCGGATATGATTTCTCTGAGCGAGTCAATACGTATTTACATGATTTTCTTGGAGGGATATATACATAGATCAGCTGATACAATGTGAGAGGGGAGGGTATCCAGTAGGTAGTGTGGATTGCTGATATGGAGATTGGTTATTTGAGTTTACCAGAGAATCTTGCTGTTACGGGTCTAGAAGTAGATATGAGATGGAATATATAGTTATATTGTATTTGGTCTATATTATTCATGAAGCGGATGGACATCGTGAGATTGTGGTGGGAGTGTAGTTGGTATTTGGGTCAGGGGACATAACAAAGTATTGTAGAATACTATGTTAACTTGGATAGGTGTGATAGATTATGATTGTATATCATAGGTTTGGGAGTCTAAAATAGTAATTAAATAGTTGAATGATTGGGGGCTGGTGGGGAGGGGTAGTATTGTTTGTTTTAGTTGGGTGGTATTAAATTAATATGTGGTATTGGGGGTGTTTGGGGGGTGTGGGGTGTTTGGTGGATTGGGTGTTTTGGGATGTGAGATGGGGAGAGGTTGGGTTATTGATTATCATTTGGTGGTGGAAAGGTGTGGGGAAGGTAATGAGTAGTTGGGGTTTAGGAGTGGGATGTAGGATTGAGAGATGTTTGGGGGATAGAGGTTATGTGGATGTGGTTTGGATGTAAGTGCAGATGTTTGTAGGGGAGGATAGACATATTTGTGGAATATTGTAAAATGGAAGATATTTGGGGTATATGCGATTAGTGTAGATTGTTATTGACTAGTAATATGGATGCACACAGTCACACAGAATACTTTTGGGGGTTCTGGTTAGGAATTGGCGTGAAGAGGGTGTAGGTGATGAATGAAATAGGTGTTCTATAGAGTGATTATGTAAAGGTGGATTTATTTATAATATAGGGAGGTGTGCATTGGAGGTTGGATATTGGGTGTGTACATGAATGAGTATGAAGTATTTATTTTACTTTTGTATGAATGAAGCGTGGAGGACGTGATTTATCTGGCGGGGTCATTTCTGTGGTGGCGTGAACTGGTTTGTGGTGATAAGTACAGGAGTATCACTGAGAGGATACAGGATAACAGTGCTATCTTGTGAGGAATGGGAACCTCGAGTGCGAGATTACTCATGGAGGAGTCATATATATAGAGGGATGGGGGTTGGATGGATTGAGATGTGAAGGATATAGGTTGATGAGTTAGTATTTATGAGTATACAGTGAATGTATTGCGGTGGGTATATTATGTGTTGAACATATATTGAGTCGAGGATATATAGGAGGAGGCAGAGAGTTTAAAGTGACTGTCTAGTTGTAGGCGTCAGTGGAATGTGAGCTGAGAGTATGGTATTGATGGATTGATGATAGGGGATTATGGAATAGTGATTTGGGTACAACATAATTGTTGACTATGTAGAATATGTCATAGTGATGAAGTGATGGTGGTTGTGTGTGAACGGGGTTAGTAGTCAGTAATTATTTGGTTGGTGAGGGGTGTGAGGTATAGATAGGTTTTAGAATGGGAGTTATTTATTAATATCATGTTAGTCAGGAGTATTGGGTAATGAGGCAGACACATGGTATATTTTGGTGTGTGGACTGGAGTGTGCGTGTGATAACATTGTATGGAGTTGTGTGATATTGCGTGGCGTAGAGGAAGGGACATGGATATTGATGTAGAGTTTGATGTGGATGAATTGGAAATGGTAGTGGGATGGAAGGTGGGGTGTTGAGGAATATTGTATGGGGAATATGAGAATATGATGTTTCAATCACAGGGGAACTATGTATGGACGTAGCATCACTTGGTACTAGACAAGTTATGAGCAGATGGTGACAGATCAGGATTAAGAGCATCATTGGAGACTGGAAGTAGTGAAGTAGAATGTATGGTCTGTGTTGTTTTGACATCTAGTTGTGGATAAGATGGGCATTGGGGGGCGATGATGGAGGTCGATGAAGAAAACTAGGTAGAAGGGAGGGTTAAAATTTTTATATTTTTGGGGAGTAGTTTATATATAGGTCTGGGTGAATGATAAGTAGATGGAAGTGATGGGTACAAGAGTGAGGGGGGGTATGAGAAGTAATGATATTATTTATAGACATTGTGTGGTGGGAGTGGTGGGGTTGATAGTTGGGGTTTGTTTTGGGTGGGTTAGATATGTGGTTTTGAATGGTGTCATGTGGTTTGTGGTGTGAGGGTTTAAAATGTTGAGTTTAATTATATTGACTGATTGTTTGATTTGATGTATGGATGTAGTATGATGGGGGGTTGTTGTGAATACTTGGATATAGTATATATATTGGTTGGTGTGTATATGGAGATGTGTGGTGGTTTGTAGATATGTATTGAGTGATTGTGGTATAGAGTCTATTATATCGTGTATGAGATGATGTTGGGGAGTTGTGTTGGACATATAGGATATGTATTGAGTTGGATAAGAGGAGGTATTGAGTGGAGGTTGGAGGTGAGAGTGGAGAGGTGTAGTTGGAAATGGAGGATGTGATATGAAGATTAGAGTGAATAGATATATAGGGGTATGTTGTTAGGAGTAAGATGTAGGTAGTGCGGAAGTATGAAGGAGGGAGTATGTTATGGAATAGTGAGGTGTATGAGTGGATTGTGAAATGAGTTGAGGAGAGATATGAGATAGGAATAGGTGAAGAGGGTGAAAGAGATTTATATGATTGAAGAGATGATTTGTTAGAATAGATTTAAAGTTATTGAATGGAAAAGAAAAGAGTAAGAAAGATTGGTAATGTGTATTGATGGTTAAATTGGTTATATTTAAGATTTATTGATAATTGTAGATTCGTTTTATAGTATAAAATAATATAGTTTGTGAAGAAAGATGTGGTTTGAAGTTTAAAGATATTTTATGTATATTAATAAATGCGCAAAAGTATATATAAAATATAGAGAAAAATAATAATAAATAAAGAGAATCTATACATCATATCCCTAAAAATATGGGTAACGATAATATAATCAATAGCGACTTAATCTATAGTTCAATACATATCTATGACTACTTATTGTAAAAAATTAACATCATCCATAAAACTATATCTCATTGATATTATATTCAATAGCTAATTCATAAATCCATAACCCTCTTTAGGCATGGTATCAAATCAGTACGGACAGGAGATAAAGCTTCGGATACATGTGGTAATGCAGGTAGAGATATCATAAGGGACTAACGTCTCTTGCGAGATGGCCTTGAAAAAGTACTCGATAAATCAAGAGAAGAATGATCTGGCAATGACTGTCTCGAAGAAGAATCAGATGAAGCATCCGAATGAAAATCTGATGATGAATCTGAAGAAGAATCTCGAGCTAAATCTTCTGGAGAAAAATAATCTGATGAAGAATGATCGACAAAATGTCTCACAGCAAGTTGCTGAACAGGTAACAGTCCAACCCTCTTCCTCGCAGTCATCATGTGTACTGGCCCATTAAGATGGTAGCGGTACAACGACATGAGGAATAGCAGTCCGGTGCTAGAATCATAACTCGACGACGATGTATAGAAGAGTGAATCTCTGGGTAGAAGAGGTAATCTTAGTGAAAGGTGTACCATGGGTAGGTGATGGTGGTGTATCTGGTGTATCACTGTCTGTGGTGTCGTCAGCCGATGATAAAAATGGTGAGATAGCTGGTAATGGTGGTATATGGTCTGATGATGGTTCCTCAGATGGATCAGACTATGAATCAGATGCAGGTGAGTAATCAGGAGATGTTGGTGTATAATCTAGGGATGGTGGTATAGTATGTGCTATGATAGGTGTCTCTGTGGGTATCACTGTAGTGTCAGTCTGAGTAGTGGGTGGAGTAATCACTGGTTTGGTGTCAGGAATAGTGGTAGGGTTAGTACCGAACAAGATGACTCATCCAGCAGGTGTCCCTACGCTATCCTCTGATGAATCCGAATAAACTAAGATAACTGAAATAGCCATGACTTGCATAAGAAAAGTTTATATAAATCATCTTTATATCAACCATGCATGATGCAACATAAGATCAGGTGAATGGGTAACTGGATGAATGCAAAATGAACGAATGAATGCGCGGGTCATCGAGTACGTCATGATGGGATGAAATGAGAAATACTTATAGTAATATTAGTTATACTTAGTATTTAATACATATATATTATTTATATAGTATTTAATTATGTATACGTACTATGTAAAATCACGTAAGGCACATAATCGCGTAGGATCACATACTGGTTATAGTCCAAACCTAGTTTATACTACTTGGTTCTCTATAACCTTTTCTCTGTGATAACCAAATTGTCACACCCCCAACGGGCCCTGGACTGAATACGTGTCCGGAGCGTGACGTTCCGGATATCTAAGTAACAAAAGCTTAAAGAACGACCTCTAAGGTACGTTTAAAAATAAACACCATGAGCACAAATTAAAAAATAATAAGTTTACTATCAATCAAATTTAAAGGATTCAAAAGTTAGAATGCGAAAGCTTTAATAAGTTCAACAACGGTATTTAAGATAATAGATGAAATCTAAAAACTGGTTCGGGCAATTAGACTTCATATAGATCAAGCAACATCTTCCAAGCTAAGCACCTGAGAAAAACATTCTTAAAACGGTCAACATAACGTTGAGTGAATTCATAGGTTTAATTTGATGTAATAGTAGACTACAAGATTTTACCGACATGCGACAGTTATAACAAATACAACTTCACATAAAAGATATTTACGTTGCACTAAGCTCATGACACCGATGCTAATTCTGAGACATAGCTTTCATATAGCTATAGGTTGCATTTCCCTAGAGGAAATCCGACCTAAGATTTCCTATCCGAAATTCGACATGACATATATCCGTTTAATCGGGCGACCCGTGGGTAGTAAGTGCGACTTACCCGGATAGGGATAATTAGTCCTAATAGATCTATTTATTCACTCGTGCTCCCTTAACCGGTCCTCCGGTCAAGAAATTAACAATTCATGATAGTTTTGGGCAATAGGAGGTCTAGCGCTACTTAGGCAACACGTAAATAGGGAAAAAATCTCATGAAAGTACTTGTGTCTGATTTTAAAAACAAGCTATGTTTCTCACCCCAAAGTTATAAAACATTTATTCAAAACGAGTAAAAGTGCGGGGCTATGAACTCACCTTGATGATATGGTAAAGAGTACACGTCAAAAATAGGGTCACTCGAAACGAACGGTGGTACACGGGTATGACCTAGAAGAATACGGGTTTCGATTTAGTCTCGGAAAGTTAACGTATGTGATTTGATGCATGAACGTTTATTATTCATTTTTGGTAAACTTATTTTGTGTATTAAAACAATAGTGATCGGTTTTTAAAATGAAAGATCTTATAAGTGTTGTAAGTAATATATAAATAATATTATATTATTTATATAATATAATATATATTATAACTAACGTATAAATAAAATAATTATTTATAATTTAACAATTTCCAAATCGTTAAGTAAAATTTAGTCAAAACATTTTTATTATTTTATGTTTTCTAAGAAATTTCTAAGTGTAAGGTTGATTATAACAAAACTTACGGCATGACCGTTCGTGTTTTACACATTTTCCAAAGTCCGTAGACTTTATCAAAAAACAAATTTCAAACCATTCCAAATCAAAATTACATTTTATAAACACTACACAATCTTTTTCCAATTAAAACAAGTCTACGAGATCACTAAAAACTCTTATTGGGCTTTTAGGCCCACTAAGCCCCTCAATATGCTCAAGAACGAAATAAAAAAGTCTGATATAACTAATAAAAATAACAAACAAGTGTCTAAGTAATCTCATATAAGCTACCAACAAGCTCATAATAAGCCAAGACTAATAAGCCGAACCCATATGCTTATGAATAAGCTTGGGTCCGTGAGTATTATGTTTATGGGTGACCTGGTCTTGGAGGCCCATTAAGCTTTATTTGGGCTTATTGGTTAAGTCAAATAAGCTTAATGTTTTACCCTTCCAAAAATAATCTAGAAATAAGTATATAAAATTTAAGTTAGAAGAAATAAGCTTAAGATAATATTTCTTTATGTTTTCCTTATTTATTCGTGTATATGTAAAATGCTACAAATAAGTCTAATAAACAAACAAGCTCTCAAATAGCACCACAAAAATAAGGCCGAATACAAAAAGCTTAAAAGTACAAGTATTATTACATAAAAATAACCATGATCACGAAACTATTATTTCCTTGTATTTATTCTTAAAATTTTCGAACCACAACTATAACCTTTTAAGGTTTATGTATTTTCAAAATCAGTCTTGTTATAAAACAAGATGTACAACAAAGGTTTTATGCATCAGAAGAGAGAAAAAGTACAAATATTTGAGGATTTGGAGACTGTACAAAGAAAAATGAATTTTAGAGAGAACAAAGATCGAGATCAACCCAAACGTTGGTTTAATATTATACCCGAAGATCTTAAATTATCAAACCTATTAACTTGTCTTCAATGTAAATGAAAAAAGTGAAAAATGTATGTTTTTGTATGTAATTTTGTGGTATTGTGCCGTGAGTTTTTAGAGAGACAAGGGCAAAATAGAGATTAGAAACTTATATATGTGAAAGGTATGCAAGAAATGAGAAGCAACAATGCATTTTAAGTAGAATATCACACTCCAAAGGTGTGTGTGTATGGTGATAACGGCAAAAAGGGACAAAGGAGGAGGGGACCAAAATAATCCTCCTATCACATGATTCCTAGTACTAGTCATTTTCCCATTTTGTTAGATGATTGTCTAGTGAATTCAAATATGAAAATGGCATCCCAATGTTGCTAGTTGTTGGTTTGGACGTGCATAAGAGCCACAAGGGGGGACCAAAATGGTCTCAACTATTTTAGGATCACTAGTGCTAGATATTGAATTAATTTTCAAACATGCATGCACATCAAATGTTACTTGCTATCTTCGGAATACGCATAACGACTTCACGGCAAATTATGAAATTTTAAACATTAATTAAAATGTAAAAACGCGTCCAATGACGAAAGACTACGATGAAATACTGTACGGTTCGCTCCCAGAGATGATTCTCAGATATTAACGGGACAACTTCCTGGTTACGCGTAAAAGTTATACAAAACATCAAAAAATTCAAATTATCAAACGGAAACGGCTAAATTACAGCACGAATTCTCAGGTGTCATAAGAAGCCAAGACTCAAAGTCATCCTATCGACCATTGGTGGGGAGGTGTCAGAACCGCACACTGATAATCTTTAGAAAGATTAGCCATCATAATTTGATGTAAATGAAATAAGTAGATCATTCAATGATTATGAGTGGATGTAAAAGTGGTGATGATTGATAAAGTGTTTGTTTGTTTTGGTTATGTTAAGTCTTATAGTATTGAAAGTAAAAAAATTGTCCAAGTGTCCAAACAGTGTCTTAAATCGTTGCCTAGGAGGTCAAGCCGCTGCCTAGTCAAACCGCTGTCAAGAAGAAAATTGAACCAAACCCTGGAAACGGATCCAAGCACTTTTGATGAGTTCGTCATCCCCTTGTCTAAATCAAAGGATTAAATCTCTAAGGGACGAGGTGCGTCTCACCGAGAAGAAGTAGTCGAGAAATCATAACACGAGCTGGTCCTATGTCGTGATTTGAACAGGGGGTATTCTGTCAAACCATTCTGTTGCTTTCTCTTTGAGGGAAAGATGGAAGAAGCGTAACCTGGATGTATCCCTTGTGGCTCCATCAGCTTGTATGTTATCGACGATACTTAAGTAGTGCTTAACATGATGAAGGGGGTCCTCGCTTCTCAATCCTTGAAATGTGCATGTTCTTTGGATTAACAAGATGTCACGTGCGTCGATGATTCTTCCTATTTGTTTGGCTGGAAGGATGATTGGGTTTTAAAAACTGGAGGAATTAGGGTGAGAATGTTTATGTAAGAATCTGGGGGGGTTGGCGGTTTGGCTTCAGTGTTGTTGGAGGTGGATGCTTCGTCATCAAAGAGGTTTCTTTCGGCTATAGCTAGAGATTCATTATGCTATAAACGGCAGACGGCTCTCCTAAGTCTTTGAAATTCTCTTTCGGGTTCGTAGAGCGGTTTTGTTAATCTTTTAACGGTGCTACGTGTCATGATGACGGATTCACAAAACAAATAACACGAAGAAAAATAGACTACGAGAAAGCTAAAATGCGGAAATTAAAGTCTTACTTGAAAGGATTCAAGCAAGTAGAACTAAGCTAAACTATGATCAAAACCTAACTATTCCCCACGCAGTGGCGCCAAAAACTTGATGTGGTTGTCGTAAGGGACTTCTAAAAGAAGTTTTACAACTCCTTAGGCAGAGTACCTAACCATTGTAGTAGTAGTATAGGCAAGACTCGGGGGTTGTTATCGTTCTCTAGGGGAATGGGTTGGAAAGGCTTGATCACAGTCTAACAAAATTCTAGGGGTTGAGAGAAGATTCTTTTTGTAATTTTATATTTTATAGAAAGCATGTAAATCATATGGTTTGAGAGATTTGGTTTGGTTCTAGCTATTAAACTAAATAGTTATCTACGCTAATGGTGATAACAATATAATAAAAGATTGTATTCATTTAATCATGTATTACTCCCTAGATTGCTTCTCCTAGTGTTGTTGCTTTGTCACACTTGTGATGATCTATGTAATTATTTCCTAAGTCATGAATGAATTACATGAACCCGCTGTCTATTTAATATTCCGTTAAGGCAACGCGCAAGTAAGGTGGTATGAAGACTATTACAAGGCCCCTACGCGTATATTACATGCATGTGAAATATATTAAGAGTGGATCAACCATATTAGGGGGCAAGGTAGTATGAAGACTGTTACCTGATGGTATCCTTTCTACACAATCATGTTTCCCTAGACATATCAACATCAATACAGACAAAAGCTGGTTTTCTAAAGCCTAACATGCACATCCATCACAAGAAGCAACATCACTAAGATCTACATTCTAGGTTTCATACAATCATAAATGAACACAATATGGAGTTTAGCCAAGCATGTTAAAGATAAAGCAAGAATAATAATGAATCAAACAACAAGACATATTGAATGATTAAGATAATCTTACTTGATTAAAACATGAACTGAAGGAGTTACAATAGGGTTTTGAGGCCCTAAAATCATCCTAATAAGCTGCCAAACGAACTAGGGTTCGTCTCCATTTTTTACTCTAAAGTTACACACTTAAAACCCTAAAAACGAATTTGTATATATAGATAAATCGCTGCAACGGTGTCGCGTTTTAATCATGACGCCTTCGTGAAAGAGAATATTCTAGATCTTGGGCTGGGTCGTGCTAGCTAACGCCGTCATGAAAGGTTGTGATGCCGTCACAAAGTGGGTTGTGACGGCGTCATGTAGAACTGGTGACGCCGTCTCCAGCCGCTGAGAACATAATCTTGAGAGATGTTGGTGTAGGTCCGTAGTCTTGTCCATTTCTTCTCCAAATGAGCACAAGTCACGTGTATTTCCTTCAAATGCCTTCCAAATGCTAAATACCTGAAAAGGAACAATTAAGTACATATTTTAGGCATAAATGCACGATTTAAGGGGTTAAACTACCTCAAAAAAGTGTATAAAATGACACCTCATCACTAGACTAAACTCGATCAATGGCATCTTGTCATCCTCCTTAAATGTTCAGCTTCTTCAGTAGTAGTGATTGACTTGACATGATCTCTTGGGTTTGTTTCAGTTGAACTAGGAAGACTTCCATATCCCATTTCTTAAAGTACCTTGCTCATTTGCCCAATTTGAATCTCTAATTCTTTGATTGAAGCTCCTTGATTTCTGATTGCAGCATCCGTTGAAGCTCGAATTTCTTTAATCAAAGAAGAGTGTTTAGCATGTCTTTTTTGCATATTTAGCCATGAACTTGTTCAATTATCTTCCATCGTTTGTCTCTTTTCTTGATATGATATATTTCCATTATCCCTTTGGTAAAATCCTGGAGCAACTGCTCCATACCTTCTTGATTGTGGGAATGGTACTCCGAACTAAGTGTAGTATGCCTCTTCAAGTGTCTTTCCTTCCTCCTTCGATAGACAATCCTTAGTGTAATGTGTTCCATTGCATAATTCACAACCTACTTGAGCAACATACACTCTTTTATTCATTTTTCTTAATTTCCCTGCCAATATTGTTCAGTTGAGCTTGAATAACAGCTAATCCATCAGTAGTATTACTACTTTTACTTTTAGTAGATGTTTCACCGTGCCATTTTTGAGAATAATCAGCCATTTCTTAGATGGCTTTCTTAGCATCAGCTGCACTAATTTTAGGCACACCTCCCGTAGAATTAAGAATCTGTCTAGTGGGCACATCCAGTCCTTTGTAAAACAAAATCACTTCCTTCATACTGGTCAAGTAATGTTGAGGACATCCCAATAAAAGTTCCTTGAATCGTTCCCAAGCCTGATAAAGAGTTTCATCCGGCTCTTGCTGAAAATTATTGATTTCCTCCATCTTTTTAGCAGTACGAGAAGGTGGAAAGTATTTGCTTAAAAATTTTCCCTTAAGAATATCTCAAGTAGTAATCGAACCAGCAAGTTCATTCCTTAACCATCTACTTGCAGCTCTAGTGAGTGTGATAGGGAAAACATGAAGCATAAGTTGATCCTGAGTCATATCTGGTGTAGTAAATAAATCAACTATCTCAATAACTCTTTCAATGTACTCATTTGCATCCTCATTTTCTGGTCCACTGAAAGTATTTTCACGCAATTCCTTTAGAAATTGACCCTTCAATTCAAATTTAGCATCATTATCAAATTTCGGTCAAGCAACGCCCAAGCCATAATCCTCTCGGGTCCTCGTCATGTACTCCTCCATAGTTGGTTCTGTCATTGTTTATGTGATTTCTTCTTTAAACTATCTTTCGTGATAAGAAAATAGCTCGAATTCCGATGAACTCGAACGATCAAAACTAGTTGTCTTGAAAAGCTTTCTCAACGAACGTAACAATTATTCTGGTTCGTCGTAAGATTCAGCGAGCTCTTTGTTTGAACTCATGGTCATGCACTACCCGAAAACAAAGGTTTATTATCACTAGGACATGTTCGTAAAAAAGAGAATACAAAAAACACGAAAACGGAATACAAAAAATTAAAAACTGCAGCTGTATCAGACGATCGATACGCCGTATTCAAATGACTGAGTACGCCGTATTGATGTTTGACGTCAAATACACTGTATTGATTTTGAAAAGTGGAGACGCCGTATTCAATAGGATGAAAACGTTGTATCGGTTATTCGAACATAAGGTAAACAACAAGTATTAAAAATGCAGAAAAACAAATAAAAACACAAAAACACTACACAACTAAAATACAAAATAACAAACTAATAAAAACTAAACCAAAAACACAAAATCTAACCTAAAATACCAATAAAAAAGTATTAAACAAATTTCACTCCCCGGCAGCAGCGCCAAAACTTGATGTGTCGTTTAGTATAGGTAATTATATTATTAAGTTTTACTATTTATATTTTGTCGACTTTACCTATTAACTAATACTAACGATGCAGTGTACCCGATCGATTGTAGGTTCATTGGTAAGTAGGGTTTCGATCACTAAGAGTGAACGATAACACTTAATCTATTAGTATTCTAGTTATCTAATGTTAGACCTAATTAATCCTAATTAATCCTAATTAAACCTAAACTAATGCAAATAAGGGGGTCAACATGAGAGACTGGCACGAGTTTTGGTTTAATCTAAACTAATAAAGCAATAAATGAGACAACACACACAAGTAGATAAACAAATGATAAAGAAGATGTCAAGCACTTATGTATGGAAAACGTATTAACCAAGTTTATTCAAATAAAATGTATGAATTGTCTATGTGTGCAATGATTGTACTACTTCCGTTGGTGGTATATCATTCCAAAGATAGGTAGTACTTCTACCTAAACTCTAGGTTTATATTATGGCTAATCCTGTCACAATCAACCAAACTCGCATAAAGTTCACACCATCGATTATAATCTATCTAGGTGACAGTATTAAAACCTAGTTCATCGAGGCTTTACCAACTTATGGCCTAATGGTTATCTATATACTAGTAGTCTACAATCCACTTAACTACACAAGGAAACATAACGTTATTTATAGTCTTAAGATACCTTAGTCTATCATTCACTTAACCAAAGGTCGAAACAGGATTTTATTTGTAGTCCTATTGATATAGTTATATAGATAAGCTGTATGTAGTATCTATCCCATACTCTAGCCTATAACCTAAATAACGATTAAGTTACAACGCTTTATTTATAATCACAGATCCAATTGAATGATAGATGAAAATATAATCGAGCCATAAACGGGTATGAAGTGATAAACATAATCAACATGCAACAAAAGATTAAACAATCGATATAAACAAATCAAAACATCAAATTATCATAAACTTGGCTAATACCTACGTGTATTAGCCCATAATCTTTGTAACAATACACAATATCATATTTGGAATGATTAAAGTAATATTCATAAAGAAAACGATACGCTAACCGAACGATTATTGCTGAGTATAATGATTACAAGAGTTTTCCTATGGAATTAATGCACTTGCAGCCCCTTCTTGTCTTCTAAAATCATTTGAGAATCGTACTTGGTGGTTCTTGCTCTTATATGCCTCTTTTTTTTGCCTCCCTTGAAAACCTACCGAATGCTAGGTTTTCTATTTATAAGTTCTTAAATTTGGCCGATACGGCGTATCAAAGGTATTAAGCGTGGGCTCTACGATTATTATATTCTGGAATAATCTTTAACCGCCTCTTAATATGGCGTATTGGGAAATCTGGATACGGCGTATTGGGGTCTTCTTGCTTGTTCTGAAAGTTGACCAAAGTTTTATATACGGCGTATTTGCTGATGTGGATACGTCATATTCTTCAAAGTCTGGCAATGGTCTTGAATTCGTCTAAGTCTTGGGATACGACGTATCTGTCTAGAATGATACGTCGTATTGATTTCAAATTCAGTAGACTTTCTTGAACTTCTTCATTCATGCTCCAAAACATATTCTTTTCTCTAACTTTTACAAATTGCTCAATAATAACTAAAATTCATAAAGATAAGCAATTAAGTATCAAATTTTATATAAAATGAGCAATATATACGGGATAAATGATGCTAATAATTAGACGTTATTTGATGTCATCGGGTATAAGGGCGTATGGTCCACATATGGCTTGGGCAAATTTTTGTCGTTTTCATTATTTTGTATAAAATCAACCGCGGTCCGTTGGAGGTCGTGCCACCTATTGTTGGAAAGCTATTCGAGTCTACTTTATATTAAAATTATTTTCAAGGTCTAGATCCAATTAGAAAAATAAAAATATACTTGAGGAGTAACGAGAGGTCATTTTCGGCCATCTAGTGTAAAAAGAAAAAAAATTATAGTCAGGAAATTGGTGTTTCACTCCATCTAACAGTTTACGATAAGAAACAAAAAGATATTAAGAAACATGGTTTCATGCAAGTATTGTTTAATATATTTTTTTCTACAAACCCCGGGTAAAGGTGTGGATTTTTTAGCTTCGGTTTTGCTGTTCGACGAGAAACATTGACCCATTGCGTGTGTTTGTTTTTTTGAAAGAATAAAGGGTTTTATAGGGGTGGAGGTGTCTTCTAATTGGCTAGTTTTGGTTCACACAGATCATCAATTAGAACCATTGATTTGTTTTAATGGTGGGGATTCACCTAGTAAGCACTCAAGTAGTTGTATGCATACAACATCAAAAAAAGAAAAAATTATGTGATGGAATAAGAAAAAAATTGTTAACATTCCAATGTTCAATGTATGAATCTCAAATTTTAGATAAGAAAACTTTGGATATTCTAAATTTTGGATAGGCAAATTATTGATATCCGAAACACAACGCTCAACAAGATTGATGGGTCAATCTGACCCCTAACAACCGTACTTCTATCCTCTTCCAATTCCAACTTTCTTATGCCCTTAATCTCTCTTAGTTTTGTGACGGCTTTAATCCAGCCCCCGTCGTTGTTAAAACGTAGTGTAACTGCTAGTTGAATGGGATAAGAACCAAAAAGATATTAGGAAACATGGTTTCTGTTAGGAAAAATATTGTAAACGGACTTAATACTGTTAGTATTAAAGTTAAGTCTGTTAGTTATAGTTAGTACTGATATATCTGACTAATAAAAAAATCAGGAAATGATAGTGTTGGGCCAATGTCATTGCCTTTTGATTCCTCACTTAGGATTTGAATACGAAATAACCTAATTGTAAATATCCTTTAACAATTCACGGTCACTAAGTAAATAGTCGCTCATTGAGTTACCTTCAAGATGTGTAGCCTGAGTCTACAAGAAAGACTCTAGTATTTAGTGAAGCGGTACTCAATGAATTGAAGCATAAGGTGATGGGTTTAGTGAGTTGTGGCAATAGACTCACTGAGCCCCATACGATCTCCAACAACTAGAAAACCCTAAAGACAAGAGACTAAAGAATAGGCGGGATAGTTTGAAAGCAAATAAGTCCAAGCTCTTATCTCGTAAAGTCAACTTATCCTAAAGAGGGTACAAGACAAGTTTAGTGTCAGGACTAGAATAGAAATTGTAATAGAGACAAAGTTGTATAAATGTACTAGCGTATTAGGATTGGGATTAGTGCTTACCATCCATGTGGATGTGACCCTACCTAGGTAGTATAAATAGAACTCTTGTAACGGAATAGATGTTAAGTTTGTGCATTCAAAGTCGTAACTTTCACAAACACGCATCTACTCCTCTAAATCTACTAAGTCCCTAAGCAAGCACAGTTGGTTAGCATAGTAGTTAACTTTTCATAACACTGAGGTTATGCAAACGTATCTTAGTGGAGGAGATCACACACATACATTTTCAATTTATCAATCCCTATTATAGTTTCGCATACAATTGGGTATAATTCTTAATAAAAATAGTTAAACGTTGAAAAGTTATTTTTGTGTCTTTTACCTATTAGTCATATTTAAACGTAGCAAAATCTTTTCACGGGAGAGTAGGCACGAGGATTGGGGGGGAGGGGTTATACTTTACGTGCTAGCCATGAGTTATTTAATGATAACTTTATAGTTGTTGTTCACTAACTAAGTGGGAACAACAAGTGGTATCAGAGCCTCAGGTTTGTAAAACTTACTTAACACTAATTTACTTAACTTTTAAAAACTTAGATCCTTAAATGGCTGCAGTAAATGATGTATCCCAGCTAATTAATAAAAAGGGAGGTAGCTATGCTGCTATTGCTCCTAAACTAGAGCCGGGTAAAATTTAATAAATGGAAAAAGCGAATACTTTTCTACTTAGCCGGAATGAAACCCTATTACTTAAAATGTATTAGATTAACGCTAATTACTAGCTTAATAAATCCTTATGGCTTCTTCTTTTATCGATTCTTCTAATAGTTCTAGGTAAATAGTAAGAAGTCGTATTTCTTACCTTTTCTATTTTACTAGCTTTCTTTTATGTGCGTGATCAAATTATTTTATAAGGTTATTCCTTATTTTCTCAAATTTGGCTATTTGGGCATTTTCTCGTTCAGGTCTCCTTTTTTCAGGATGTTTTAGTTAATTTATATTCATCATAATGCGATTTCCACTTTACCTATATCACCATTGAATCACTTTTTTATCGGATGTAAATCTTAACGTGTAATTGTTTAATATTCTTCCTTTTGTACTTAGTTAATTTTTTTGTGTCCGTCCCATTTCAGCCAAAAAACATCTGATGAGGTGATGCTAAGCCTGAGTCCCAATAGACTCCAAATAAGAGGAGGGTGGCCGTTCAAGACCAACGCCTTTAAAGCATCATTATGTCATGTCTACCAGATGACATAATGAAGTCAGTCATTAGCTGTGTTTCAGCTAAAGAAACATGGACTGACTTGGTTCACAGCTTTGAAGGTCCCTTAGATACCAAGGAAAACAAAATCATGGATCTGAAACTTAAGTATCAAACTTGAGGGGGGGCCCAAATTTCAACTGAAAAGTCTCTCACAAACCTACAACTCTCAAATAAGACCCTGCTTAATGCCTGCCATGATGTGTTTAACCTCTCTAAACATAGAAATCAATATTAGTTTTTCAGCATAGTCTCTCTGAAAGTGGCATAACCTTCTCTTAGTGACTGAGGAATGCAATCATAACTTAGACCACTTAACCTTGTAGATATCTATAGAGGTTTTGTCTATGAGGACAAACCTAATCCAAAGAAGGTCATCTGACACCAAAAAGGCCCTCATTACACGCTCCCTCAAGCACTCCAATTTCTGCTGCCTTCTTTTCTAACAATGTCATCCAAGACTTCAAGAAAATTCTGATGATGAAGTAGATGAAAGGTCTAGTGAGGAGTATCTAAGAGACTTAGATATTGAGTATCAGGAAAGAGCCCTTTTGGCAAATTCAAAACATTTTATAAAAAGAAGAAACAATTTCTCAAGTCAAAAAGCAAATGAAAATACTAAATGTTACAAATGTGGCAACAAAGGTCATTTTGCAAGAGACTGCTTTTCCAAAACGTCTAAACCTTCTTACAAATCACCAGTGAATAATTTCTCATCAGTGTCTAAAGGCTTTTAACCAAAGTTTACTCCAAAACTTATTCAGTCTTTGTTAGGAAAAATATTGTAAACGGACTTAATACTGTTAGTATTAATGTTAAGTCTGTTAGTTATAGTTAGTACTGATAAAGAGATAGTTATACTCTGTTAGTAATAGAATTAATACTGGTAAGAGCAAAAGTTAAGTCTGCCAGCTTTAAACTTAGGTCTGGCAGTATTAAAGTTAATACTGTTTGTCCAAAATTTAAGTCTGGTTGTAATTATAGTAATAGTTATCTCTTTAGCGTTGATACTAGGAGAGATAATCATTATCTCTTACCGTTTAGGGTCCTTAAATTATAAAAGGAAAACGAGTAATAGTATTGTAAAAGATCATCGGTTGATTGAGCATTCACAATCAAATAGTAATAGTAATAGTATATTCAGCATATTGTTCTTGGTTACATCTTGGTATAAGATATTGATATTCCCCGTACATATTTGTAATTCCACGTTATTGTCTCTCAAGTTTCTTGATTTATTCAGATAACTATAAGTCGTTAAAGGCTCATTTTAGATCTTGTTGAATAAGGAA
This sequence comes from Tanacetum coccineum, assembly GCA_026074375.1. Classification (NCBI taxonomy): domain Eukaryota; kingdom Viridiplantae; phylum Streptophyta; class Magnoliopsida; order Asterales; family Asteraceae; genus Tanacetum; species Tanacetum coccineum. Next base: position 16,833 of record BQNB010015094.1, on the reverse strand, counting down.
CCTACTACAAGTGTATCAGAGCCACCAAAGGACTTTACACAAGTTTTTGAAACAAAGATCAAAAACCTTATCACTAAATCAAGTAGTCCAATAGTCTCCAACGATGATTTCTCTCTTCAGATGAAGAGGAACTTTCTCTTTCATGATGATGCATCTTTGCTGGATCTGTACAGGCATCCAACAAAGGGAGATGCTCCTGCTAAACCACCAACAAATAATCACCCCAAATACAACTTTCAAATATCAAAATCTTGCCTGTCCTTCAAAAGGAGAATATGTACGTGGGCGATGGAGATGACATTTCTGAGTAATAAGATAATGAGTTTGTAAAGTAATATCATAATGGAACTCGAAGAAGCTAGTCCCACCAAAGACAAGGATGGTGTTTACAGATACTTCCTCCAACCACACAGGCAAACAGGTTTGCTGGATAGAAAAAAGAAAGGAAAGCTAGAACTTACTGCTAATGGCTGTTTCCATAGATCATCTCAGACGTTTTCATGGCCGGATGATGCAAGAATCTGGTCTATCCAAGACAAGGTTTGGTGGAAATGCAAACTCAAAGAAAATGCAAAAAGCTGTTTTAAAAAACAACATTTTGAAGCATTTACTATATCTTCTAAGGGAAATTTGGAGAAAGGTTATGATAGTTATCAAAAAATACGTCTATCACAGTTGGATGCCATATAGTGCTAGTGTTCAGAATGAAGATGCAAAATCACAAGTTCTTGAATCCTCTCCTCCTGCGTGGACAAGTTTTAGCTTATGACAATGTGAACGAAGAAGAATAATTGACACACTGTCAATAGATGATTTATACAATATCTGGAGTGTCTTTGAAACAAGACATTCCAAAAGACATCATCTTCTTCTCTTACATCTGACAATGTGCTTTTCTATCACAAGCTAAAGCCCATCAAGTCAAGCAAAAGCCACTTCACAACTCAGGAGAGATATAGTCATATACCCCACTTCCTCTTCCAAAGCCACAACCAACTCTACTCCTGGTCTTGCTGATGAATTATTTCATTCTTTCTAGCACAAATGCTGATGATGTGGATTTTGATACATGAAGACCTAGATCAAATTGATGATCCCCCTGATTTGGAAGAGATGTATTAAATTGGCAAATTGCTATGACTGCCATCGAGATAAAGAATTCTATAAGAAACATAGTAAGGCCAAGAGTGGATGAAAAAATGCATGTGGCATTTGATAGAAAAAGTTGAGTGATTTCCAATTGTCACTAATACTAACTGGGGCCATTTTGCGTTAGGAGTGCAATTTAAAGGTACAAAAGATGAAACCGTGCCAGGAAGCAAGTAGAGGTCAGGATTTCAAGCCAGTGAGAACTGAAAAGGAAGCCTTGATGACCATGATGAAGGTCAAGATCAATTGGTAGAACAAAACTACAGATGAAGGAAATCAATCATGTCTCTAATGGCTTTCCCACTGTGAATAATGAGGTATCAATGTGTTCTAAAATTATGTTTAGATTCAAATAATGCTCTAAAGCTAAATATGGATGATTACAAACTGAATGTTGGTGACCAAGAAGCTGCCTTTAACTGCCCATAAGATAGGTCTTAAGAAAGTAGAAGCACAGCTTACAGCCATCCCAAAACAACAAATTTCCATAAATGAAAAAATTACAATTTCAAGCTAATCAAATTTTTGAAAAGAAGAAAAGTTTAAAAAGTATAGAAGAATAGAATGAAAGGCTGTCAAAGATAAAGATGCTTTAACAAACAAATAGATTGATCTTGGTTTTGCATCCTCTAAAAAAATCTTTGGAACTAATGATTGTGGATGACTCACTGTTAAGCAGATTACAACAGTTAAGATGGGTTTAGGGTATGGCATCAAATCAAATGCTGAGGTCCTAGGATATGAGGAAGAAATAAGTAGAGGTATTTTTGCTTTTAGAGAAAGAGATGCAGGAAATAATCAAATCCCACTATACAGCAGATTCAAACAGGTTGAGTACAAAGGTGTCCCTCATCCTCTTAGTGGTGATTATACCCCTAGAGAACAGGAGGACATAGATGATTCTCTGTATGAGTATGGCAAACATGGACCTCAACCTAAATCTCCTAGTCCTACAGTGTCTAATGCAAGTTCCATTGTTTTCTCCATCTGTCCATCTCATGACAGTGATGGGGAGCTTGGAACTGTGTTTAATGCAAATTCCACTGTTTACTCATCTTGTCAATCCAATGACAGTGATGGGGAACAAGGACCTATATCTGACCATTCTGTCCAGGACAACCCTACCAATATACCTTCTATTGAGCAGGTTACCATAGCCACCCAAACGACTCAACCACAAGTGCCTGAACCACAACAAACTGTTGACCCTAGTTGTGCACAGCATGTAAAAACTCCTAGGCAACCAATTAGAACACCAGTGTCTCCTTCACCTATTCCTTCAACTCATAGACAAAATTGGAATCAAAGAATGGAAAGGGAATTAGGTGCAGGCTATTCTTTTGAAAGAAAATCATGTTTTGTGTGTGGAAGTCTTAGTCACTTGATTAAGGATTGTGACTATTATGAGAAAAAGATGGCAAGGGAAGCTGCTTTTAAGAGCACAGGGGTAATTCAAGCCAATGTTAGGCAAGCCACACCAGCCTGGACTAACACAAACAGGGTGAATAAAGCAAATCAATTCACTCCCAGACCTGTACAATTAAATAACATTAGACCCAATTTTAGTACTGCTAGCAGAACTATTAAAACTGGTAGGGTAAATGTTAATACTGGCAAGCCAAATGTTAGTTCTGGTAGTTTGCATGTTAGTTCTGGCACTCATATTAAGTCTGGTACTTCTAGTTTTAATACTGGCAAGCAACATGTTAATTCTGGTAGCATGTATGTTAATTCTGGTACTAAAAATAAGTCTGGTGGTTCTAGAGTTAATACTGGCAAACAAAATGTTAATTCTGGTAGGGTGCATGTTAATACTGCCAGAGTAACTAGCCCAGTATTAACAAACCAGACTTCACAGGTGAATTTTAAAAGTTTCAAAAAGCATGTTTTTCACAAACAAAGCTCACCTGAAATAGACTCGTTACAAGAATACAGCATACAAGTCAAATAAATTATGCTGTTAAGGGCAAAATGGGTATGCTGTTAAGCTCGCAGGTTTGTGTTTTGGAGCGAAATACAACACTACCCTCCAATATTCAATTAGTGGACCAACCCCTGATTCAAACTATTCATGTTTCTCAAGGTCCAACAAGGCAGACCAAGCCTAGTGAGGCATGGGTTCCCAAGAGAAATACTCTCATTTGGTATGTGCAGGGATCATCCACTGAAGCATATGAGCATAGAGGTATTTTTGATAGTGGATGTTCTGGGCGCATGATCTGTAACAGGGCCCATCTTGAAGATTATCAAGAACTCTCTAAAGTGGGATCTGTTACTTTTGGAGGAAGTAAAGGAAGTATCAGTGGTAAAGGTACTATTAGATTAGGAAATTTAGTTTTTGATGATGTGGCTTTTGTGAAAGAACTTGGACATTTTAACTTATTCTCCATATCTCAGATATGTGATAAAAAGCTAAATGTACTTTTTACTGAAAAAGAATGTTTTGTGGTGTCCTCTGACTTCAAGATGCCTGATGAAAATCAGGTTCTTCTTAAAGTTCCTAGGCAACACAACATGTATACTTTTGATATGAAAAATGTTGATTCTTCACAAGGATACACTTGTTTATTAGCAAAAGCCTCATCTAATGAAGCTAAATTGTGGCACAGGAGGTTAGGTCACCTTAATTTTAAAAACTTAAATAAACTTGTAAAAGATAATCTAGTTAGAGGGTTACCTTCCAAGAGTTTCAAAAATGACCACACTTGTGTTGCTTGTCAGAAGGGAAAGCAACACAAGGCCTCCTGTAAGGCCAAGATTGATAGATATGTGACCCACCCATTACATACCTTGCATATGGATTTATTTGGACCAACTTCTGTGAGAAGTATCAACCATGCAAGTTATTGTCTAGTGATTACTGATGACTATTCAAGGTTTTGTTGGGTATTCTTTCTAGCCAAAAAGGATGAGACTAGTGACATCCTTAAGACTTTTGTAAGACAGATAGAAAACCAACTTAATCAAAAAGTTAAAATCATTAGATCAGATAATGGGACAGAATTTAAGAACAGGGGTATGCTTGAGTTCTGTGGGGAAAAGGGTATAAAACAGGAGTTTAGTAATGCAAGAACTCCTCAGCAAAATGGGGTTGCTGAGAGAATGAATAGGACCCTTATAGAGGCTGCTAGGACTATGCTAGCTGACTCACTCTTGCCTACCACTTTTTGGGCAGAAGCAGTCAATACTGCTTGCTATACCTTCAACAGGGTAAGGGTGACCAAGCCTCAGAACAAAACACCTTATGAGCTCTTGTTTGGCCACAAACCAATCCTTAGCTACATAAGACCATTTGGGTGCCATGTGACCATTCTCAATACTCTTAGCCCACTAGGAAAGTTTGATGGAAAGTCTGATGAGGGTTTTCTTGTTGGTTACTCTGTGAACAGTAAAGCCTTTAGGGTTTATAACTTAGTCACCAAGAGAGTGGAAGTAAATCTTCATGTTAACTTTCTAGAGGAAAAACCCAATGTGCAGGGATTAGGACATAGGTGGATGTTTGACTTAGACTATCTTACAGACTCTATGAACTATATACCTGTATCTTTGCAAAATCAACCTAACCCTGCAGGTTCAACAGAGGTCAATGACATTGATGTGCAGACTGAAGAGGCTGAAGAACTCCTTGTGGTTTCTTCTACTTCTAGAACAGCAGCTGGATCTGAACACAATGCTACAAAGAAGAGTCACTCCTCAAAGACAGCATCTTCTATCATATCCACATCTGCTGATGACATTATGGTTTTTAGGAAAGAGCTTGATGCACTTGCTTTGAAGCACTTAGGACCAGTACCTACATCAGTACCTACCAGTACTGATCCTATTAATACTAGTAGCTCTAACCTTAATACTGCTTTTGAGGAGGTTAATACTGGAAATATGAAAGCTGTCTCTCCTAGTGCTCAAAAAGAAGACGAGGTCTTCTCTGATGACAATGAAGATTGGAGATGCCTGAAATAAGGTTTATGTTAAAATCAAGATGAAGGTAGTTCTTGACAAGCTTTTATGATAATGATGGGGTTATTATGATTTCAAACAATTCTCCCTGTGAGGTAGATGTCTCTAACAACACTCACTCTAAGAATTCACAATGCTCATCCTCAAAGTCAAATCCTTGGAGATCCCAATACACCTGTTCAGACTAGAAGCTCTCTCAAGAAAATCACTGAGCTCTTGCTTTAGTGAGTACATTCAAGCTCACCAAAGAACGCAATCTATAAAGATCAACAAACTGTCTTTTTGCTTGCTTGTCTATCTCAGTTTGAACCAAGAAAAAGTGACAGAAGCCCTTGAAGATGGAAAGCTGGGTTGAAGTATGCAAGAAGAACTGTTGCAGTTCAAGCTTCAACAAGTAGGGTTTTGGTTGATTTACCCACTGGTGCTAAGGTGATAGGTACTAAATGGGTTTACAGAAACAAGAAGGATGAGAGAGGAGTAGTTGTCAGAAACAAAGCACGGCTAGTGGCTCAAGGTCATAGACAAGAAGAAGGGATTGACTATGATGAGGTTTTTGCACCTGTAGCAAGAATTGAAGCTATCAGGTTGTTTTTGGCCTTTGCCTCATTGTGGGGTTCATAGTCTATCAAATGGATGTCAAGAGTGCTTTTCTTTATGGCACTATTGATGAAGAAGTCTATGTCTCACAACCTCCTGGTTTTGTTGATCCTGACCATCCTACAAAAGTGTACAAGGTGGTCAAAGCCTTGTATGGATTGCACCAAGCCCCTAGAGCTTGGTATGCTACTTTGTCCACATTCCTAGAGAAGCATGGATACAAGCGGGGCACTATTGACAAGACTTTATTCATTAGAAGAAACAAGAAGGATATCATGTTGGTTCAAGTGTATGTTGATGATATCATTTTTGGGTCTACAAACAAGTCTTGGTGTGCTGAGTTGAGGGGCCTTGAGCAAAAGCCGATTTAATTGAGCTCCATGGGTGAACTGTACTTTTTTTAGGTCTACAGTCAAGAAGAACACAGGAAGGCTTTCATATCTCAGGACAAGTATGTAGCTGACATGCTCAAGAAGTTTGATCTTGTAAATGTCAAAGCTGCCATCACTCCCATGGAGACCAAGTTGCCTTTAACAAAAGATGAGGAAGCTTTTGATGTAGATGTACACTTGTACAGATCTATGATAGGTTCTCTTATGTACTTAACTGCTTCTAGACCTGATATTATGTATGCAGTATGTGTTTGTTCACGTTTTCAGGTAACTCCAAAGACTTCTCATCTCAATGCTGTCAAGAGGATCTTCAAGTACCTCAAGGGCAAACCCACCTTGGGATTATGGTATCCTAGGGATTCACCTCTTGATTTGGAAGCATTCTCTGATAGTGACTATGGTGGTTCCAACCTTGACAGGAAATCCACAACAGGTGGTTGTCAATTTCTTGGTCAAAGACTTATCTCATGGCAATGCAAGAAACAGACTATTGTAGCCACATCAACAACTGAAGCTGAATATGTGGCTGCTGCACATTGCTGTGGACAAGTGTTGTGGGTTCAAAATCAATTGTTGGACTATGGTTTCAACTTTATGAATACCAAAATCCACATTGATAATGAAAGCACAATCTGCATTGTGAAGAACCCTGTCTATCATTCCAAGACCAAACACATTGAAATTCGACACCACTTCATCAGAGATTGTTATGAGAAGAAGCTCATAAGTGTGGAGAAAATTCACACAGATTTAAATGTAGCTGACTTGTTGACAAAACCATTTGATGGACCCCGGTTCAATTACTTGGTAGTTAGCATTGGTATGATCAACCCATAAGCTACATTTAAGGGGAGGAAAAAGTGTAAATTTTATATTGTATTAGTTAGTGTAGTCTTAGTTAGAATTAATCCTGGTAGTCTTAGTTAGAATTAATCCTGGTAGTCTTAGTTAGAATTAATTCTGGTAGTATAATTTAGGGTTAGTTCTGATAACATAGTAACTTAATACTGGTAGCTTAGTATTAAGTCTGCTAGTGTAAAAGTTAAAACTGGTAATCACTTAGTTCTGGTAGTTAAGTGTTAATTCTGGTAGTTCAATCCTAGGTTAATTCTGCTGAGTATAAGTTAGATTAGAATTGTCTTTCTTGTTTAGACTAACTTTGCAGGTACTACTTGGTGTTGAAAACAGTGAAGGAAGATCAACTTGGGCATGGAAAAGAAAGTGCCAGGTGTCACTCGCTAATTGGATGCAATTTGGTTGTAAGTAATGATGTTGCGGTCTACTTGCTGTAAATTTTAATTAAAACTGGTTGAAAATATGTTAAGTCTGATGAGTTACTATTAATACTGGTTGACTATTTTAAGTCTGGTAGTACAAGTTTTAAGTCTGGTAGCTTTCACTTAATACTGTTTGAAATAAAATCAATTTTATTTTATTCAAACATAACCGTTGAAGATATTTTAGCCGCCTAAAACGCTGATAGAGTACTTATATAGGGATAAAGTAATTTCTCTTTCATCCTTATCACTATTTACCCTACCCCCCCCTCACTATTTACCCTATTATTTTTCCAAAAGCAATCGTTAAAATTTCTTCCACTACCAGACCTAATCTGTCAAACGTCACATCACCAGTACTAAATTTTTAAAGATTCAAATATTTTCACCAAGTGTTCCAATGGCGCAACTCAAGTATTGCGATAAGCACAACCAAGTGGGTTTCTTATTTAAACCCGCTGAGAGTGCTGGGTACACAGAGATAGTAGATTTCCTCAGAAGATCAAAATTGAGGTATGCTCTCACTCACAATCCACCTGTCTACGATTCCCTTGTCAAGCAGTTTTGGCAGACTGCAACTGCTAGAACACTTGCAGATGGGACTCAACAACTTAATGGCACATAGATACCATTGAATATACAATTATTGAAGAGTCTGTTAGGAAGGCAAACTCCACAATTAGCAGATGCTTCAGGGATTCATATGTTGCAAAATGAAGAGATTTTTGCAGGATTGCAAAATATTGGGTATGTAAATGACAGAACTTTTACATTTTGGAAAAGTCACTTTACACCCCAATGGAGATTCTTAATCCATCATATTCTTCACTGTCTAAGCTCCAAAAGTGGAGGATGGGATCAGTTTGGTAGCAACATCGCCATTGCTTTGATCTGTCTTTCCACTGGAAGAGACTTTAACTTTTCAAAACTTATATTTGATGGAATGATCTCAAATTTAAAAAGTAAATCAAAGTTTTTGATGTACCCTCGTTTTCTTCAAATGATTTTGAATGTTCAAACTGAAAACAAAAACCTTTTTGTCCCGTATTATTAACCAAAGATTTTTGGGAAATATGTGATAAGAAGGTTTTCAAGGATACATAGACCATTGTTGCCTGTTATGCTAACCATTGATGCAGGTCAACCTTAACCCAAGTGTGATCCAAACCATCTCGTCTATACCGCTATCTCAGTATCTCATGTTACAAATACCACAACCATCAAGGTCAAACCACCTCCTCATCCCTTCAGTGTACAACCACCTCCTCAACCCATCAAGTCTGTACAAACAACAGATATAAACACTCCACTCAACCTTTACAAAAAACAACACACTCCACCAGTCTCTAGCCATTCTCTGAGAATTCAACCAACTCAGCCCCATCTCTCAATACCATCACTTCATTTCATGATACAGAAGGTCCATCATTTGAACCTTCTTATCACATGTCTCCACCACCTTCACATGAACCTGAGATTCAAGCATCTATATCTAGTGAAGAAAGTGAGCAACTTAGGAACCTGATGGATATTGTACCTAGGCTGGAGTCAAGAGTAAAAACTTTGGAAAAGGAACTGAGTGAAACTAAGCAGACTCTTGGAACAGCAATCTTGCAGCTGATAGAGAAAGTCAAAAAGCTAGAGAACAAGTTGAAGAAGAAAAGGAAAAGTAAAGAAACTAAGGATGCAGAGGATCAGGATCAAGAAGTTCCTTTTGAAACAGATCAAGGTGATACATTTGTTACTCCTGAAAAGAGCAAGGGCTCAGGGGAGGCTCAAGAAGAACAAATAAGTCCTTCCACTTTAGAGGCTGCACAGATCTTAACAATTGTAGCTTCAGAAGGGTTTAAGGGATCACAAGCACCTCTTGTAGCAAGGATTTACAAAAGAGAACAATCAAAGGACTACAAAAAACTCCTACAAAATTCTTCAATTTTGAAAGAATGATCAGCTAAGTTAATACTGCTCAAGTTAATACTGCTCAAGTTAATACTGCTGAACTTAATCCTGATAGTACACCTTCAGCCCAAGTTAATACTGGTGAAATTAATGCTGCTGAAGTTAATACTGGTGAGGCAGAAAGGGTTCAAAGGAGAAAAGGAAAGGAGCCAATGACTGAAGAGGACCTTCAAGCTGAAGTTCAAGCATCAAAAACCTCAAAAGAGCTCCAAGAGTTAGAGATTTAGAGGAAGCTAAAGAGTACAAGCTGACATGGATGTTGAAACACAAAGAAAATTGGGACCTTGTGCACTTCAAGTAGGTAGATTGGTAGAGCTAAGAGGAAGAAGCTGCAAGAGACGCACTGGCAACTGAATTTGACTAAATTCAAGCAGATTAAATGAGATCAGATCCTTGCTGAAAAGATTCAACAAGAAGAAAGGAGAGCATTTCTAATTGAGAAAGAGCAAGTTCTTACATGACCCCCCCAATAACACTAAAATTCGCTGCCCCAAGGAAGTTTCTTGCAGAACAAAGGAGTGCTATTATCAGAAAACAAGCACCAACAGTATCTCAGCTTAGGAAATCAGATGAGCACAATCTGAACTCTGTCGCAAACAAGAAGCTGCTGAGTTGAGAGTCTAAGTTCATTTGCGGAGATTCAAGTACTGTATGAGAGATACAAGAAGCAAGAATTCAAGACTTTTTGGTATGGATCTGAAGAAGATGAGAGAGCAATTAAAAAGATTAATGAGAAAGATGCTGATAAAGAGGAAGAAAAGAAGGATGAATCAGCTCATGAGGAAGTTCAAGAGGAAGAAGGAGCAAAGAAAAGGAAGTTAGGCACAAGGAGGAAGTTAAAAGCAAAAAGGAGAAAGCATGGCTCTAGTCTCACAAGAGAAGATGATGATCTGAAGATATGCTTACATATAGCTCCTGATGAGGACAAAGTGATTGATGTTGAGAGTCTTGATCATCAACATCCCATTATTGAATGGCAATCATTTTTCCTTACAACTAAACCTCAACATGATCAAACCAAACCTGATGAAGATATATATCTGAATAAGGTAACAAGGAGTAATGGTCATCAGAGATTCTTTCGCACCTTAATGGGAGTTTTATCGATTTTGGACAGAGAAGATTTGAAAGTTATTTATGAGCTAGTCATGGAAGAATATAAAGATAGGCTTTTTTTTCCTGAAGGATTTGACAGGATGCTTTGGGGAGATATGATGATTATGTTTAATCAAGGTGATACTGCTGACTTTTGGGATACACAGCAAGACTGGAAGCTTATCAGCTGGAAACTACACAGTTCCTCAGGGGTACATACTATCATGACAAGTACTGGACTTGTTTTTCATATGCTTGTGGAAAGCAGATACCCTCTGACAAAGGAAGTACTTTCACAAATGTTGGAACTGAAGTTAGAAACTGAAGAAGAAAGCTCTATGGCTTTAGAGCTGATCAAGTTTGTGAAACAACAGTTAGAAGGAATTTGAGATTCTAATGATTGATTGAACAGTCACATCTATCATGAGATGAAGGAAAGGGTTTGAGTGTTGGTATCACCACACAACAAATGGTCCTTGGTCACCAGGTCTAACAGAATAAGAACTAATAGTCTAAGAGCAAACGGCTTGCTTGGTAAAGACCCACCAAAATCCGTTCATGGTGACTTTTACCAAAATTGTATTGTATTCTTATGCACCATAGTATTTATACTAAAGCATGACTAGCCCTGAGCAAACGGCTACAGGTAAAGGCATATCAAATCGATGATGTGTATGGTTTGCCAAAAATATATGATGTTCACTCACTAATGTTCAAGTAGGGTTGAAATGGTTTTCAGTTGACCATGGACATACACCTTTCTGGTGGCCAAAGAACTGACTACTCCAGAGTTAATGGCTAACTGGTAAAGAGACATCAAATCCATTTAAAATTTTCAATGATTCACCTCTCACAGGAGTTAACACACCTGGAAGTGATGAGAATAGACTGAAACTTTATGTTTTGATGTACAACATTGTCAAGGTTGCTGATACAAAGAGTTAAAGATTAGTTGCTGTCAAGATTTGAAGACATAAAGACTTATTATTTTGAAGACAGAAGTTCAAGACAATCCTCTTAGAGCTTACAGTGTTTAAAGATCAAGACTGTTTTTGAAGAAACTTGAAGTTCATGGATGAAGATCAAGTTAGGGGAGGATTGTTAGGAAAAATATTGTAAACGGACTTAATACTGTTAGTATTAATGTTAAGTCTGTTAGTTATAGTTAGTACTGATAAGGATAGTTAGTACTGTTAGTAATAGAAGTTAAGTCTGGTAGAGCAAGTTAAGTCTGCCAGCTTTAACTTAGGTCTGGCAGTATTAAAGTTAATACTGTTTTGTCAAATAGTTAAGTCTGGTTGTAATTATAGTTATAGTTATCTCTTAGCGTTAATCTAGGAAGAGATAAGCATTATCTCTTAACGCGTTTAGGGTTCCTTAAGATTATAAAAAGGAACGTAGTATAGCATTGTAAAGATATCGGTTGATTGAGCATTTGCAATCAAATAGTAATAGTAATAGTATTTCTAGTATATCGTTCTTGTGTTCATCTTGGTATAGATATTGATATTCCGCATCAATATTTGTATTCACGGTTATTGTCTCTCATAGTTTCTTTGGATTTATCTAAAGGACTATAAGTCGTGTAAGGCTCATTCAGATCCTGTTAATAAGGACCTACAATGATTAGAGTTGCCAACAGTTAGTGAGAAAATAGTAGTTAGTTTATACTGTTTCCCTTGTAACTTAATACTACTGGTTTACATTACTACTACTGGCTTGAATAGTTTGTACTGCCAACATTACCAGATCTTGTACAACACACACAAAAGGAAGTTAATACTGTTGTGGTTATTAGTACTACTAGGGTTAGCAGTTACTACTGTTAGACTTAAACCAAGGTTTGTGCTGCTCATATATTTTTAATACTGCCAATAAAAGGTGTTACTACTGCTGGTTGCTACTGATTGGTTTAAGGGGAAGCTAACAGGTTATGATTTTAAATGTTCTTAAACGTTTTAAAGGCTCGTATTTATTGGTTTAAATGGTTATGAAGAATATTATTTATCACCTATTTGAAGTTGAAGTGGAGTTTTTGGGATGCGTGTTCTTATCATATCTTAAAGTGGGTGTTACACTTTGAAGATAACTTGTTCGTGCTTAGAAACGATGTGACGAAGACTTGACAAATCTAGCAAAGGTGTGTGATCTAACTTATGGTGCTCAATGCTCACATTTGCTATCACTTTGGTTATGTGTCTCATAGAAGATGAGGATTTTTGTCAAGAGGTTGCGATCTACTTATATTTCACAGATTTATTTATAAGTTTGACGTCACGTGGATAGTACAAGACATAAGACACAAGTTTGGGTTATTCTACTTCTACATCAAGTTCGTTATACTTAGTTTTCTTCATCAGTAATCATTACATAGAGCTTACAGAATTGAAGATTCATGAAATGGTTAACATATGGGTTTATCATTACAAAGAGCTTACAGAATTGAAGATTCAAGAAATGGTTAACATATGGGTTTCAGGGGAAGCTTAATGTTAAAATGTTTAACCATTTATATGCTACATCGAGGTGAAGGTTTTTACTACTGCTAGTTATTATTACTACTGCTAGTTTAAGTTTCTACTGCTCAAGTTCATTTATCTTAAGGTGCGTCATGGAGGGTAATTTGAGTTGTTGGAAGGCTGGATTAGAAGTATGATAGTGGTTTGTGGTGGTCAAAATCAAAGTTGCATCTACTTAGAGTCCCCTAGTGGATAATACAAAAAGGGGAAGAAGATTTACAAAGGCAAATTGCAACTTGTAGAACCTTGGTGGAATTGCATGGATTAAGGGGAAGTATGTTTCATTCATATATTAACTTCAGGGGAAGTTTGTGCTTATTTGGTTTTGTCATTATCAACTAGGGGAAGATTGTTGGGAAATATATTTTGAGTTGATAAGACAAAACAATGAATGAAAAGGAAACAAGAGGGACTTAAATGACAATTCAAGAATTCTACAAAAGATGGAAGATTTTGAAGATTCTTGAAGATAATTATATTTGTTTGAAAGATTTACTTGTTTTCTTTATACTTATCCTTTGTAAACCTAATATCTCTAGTATATAAAGAGATATAGGTCGTATTATTTTTGTGTGTCAAGATGTAAAACACAAAAAAGTGTGTGTGTGTGTGTCTAGGCGTCAAGTCCTCTAAGTGGACACCTAGAATTTGTGTGTTTCAGCCTTAAGGATCTTTGATTCCTTGTTATAGTTTAGATAACACGTTCTACCATTTGATCAAGGTAGAATTGGGGATTGTAGTAGTCATGTATTCTTGTTTCCTTCTTTAAGGAGATCTTTTGAAATCTTATCATCATTTGAAGAATTCCTCCTTTGTCTTGTAAGTCCTTCATCTTTCATATGTTTTGTCTTATCAACTCAAATATAATTCCCAACAATCTTCCCCTAGTTGATAATGACAAAACCAAAAATTAGAACGAACTCTTCCCTTTAAAGCTAATATATATATATATATATATATATTTATATTTTATATATATATATATCATATTATATATCAATATATATATATATATATTATATTATAGTAAACGAATAAGGATCTTTTTTTTATGCCAAATTCACCTAGGCCCTATAAGTTTGTCCACATCTTCTTTGTAAATCTTCTTTACTCCTTTGTGTCATAATCAATAGGGGGACTATGTATGCAACTTTGATCTTTCACAACTACGAACAATTATTACACTTCCATTGCTTATCCTGAAGAGTTGCTCAAAACAAGAAAAAAATAATCTAACCATTTTTCTAATTTAGCAGAAAACAAAAAACAAAAATAAAAACCAAAAAAAAAAAAAAAACAACAAAAAAAAAAAAAACAATTACTAAATGTGACTAACAGGATTAACAGTGAGACATAGAAATAACTAGCAGTACAAAGTTTTAAATATAACTAGCAGTACTAATTATAACTAGCAGTATTAATTTACAAAGACTTAACAGTACTAACATTAGAAACTTTACAAATCAACAGAGAGAATGGGCTTTAGGGATTTAGCATTCCAATACTTGAAGACCAAGTACTGGAATTCTACATCATCAAAACCTTTGTAAGAAGATCGCTACATTATGTTCAGTGTCATAATCTTAACCATTTTGATTCAACTTTTGAGCATTTTAAGTCCTCTTATAATATGATGCATAATCTTAATGTTTTGTTTTAGAATGTTGAACATGATTTCTATTATGCAGATAGTTATCATTATTGTCAATATAAAAACAGTATTCATGAAATAATACCATAGTCCAGTAGTGTTTAAAATAAAATTGGTTTTGTATCTAGAGAATCCCTGTCCAACGGTAACTTACAGCAGCCACTTATTTAGCCTCAGGTGTAGAAGTGTCAAAACCATGTTTGTATCTTGCATTGCCAAGGAATCAGCCTATTTCCCAAAAACTAACAACCTCTAGTGTTGACTTCCTATCTTGAGTAGCTCCAGCATAGTCACTGTCAGTGTAGCAACTTATTTCAATGGAGTATCCTTAGAATAACAGTCCTAAAAGTTGGTTTTCCTTTAAAGGTTATCTAAGAGTTCTTTTATACAGCTAAATGATGGATGCTCTTTAGAGAAACCTGAAAACCTTGCACATGCCACACATACAAACAATAATATTGGCCTGGATGTTGTAAGTTACATCAAAGATCCTATCATAGTATATTAAAGAATGTTCATCCCTTTAGCAGCATCCTCCATCTTGAACCAGAGGCTTTTTCCAATCTGTTGGAAGTGAGGCAGACTTCACATCTGTGTAGTATACATTTCTCAAAATCTCATGGACATATTTATCATTACTAATAAAAATTGCCTTCTTTTCTGTTGGATTCTGTAAACCTAAAAAGAAGGTAAGTTTCCATAGAACTCATTTGATAAACTTATCCTTTATAAGCTTCCAAACTCATCACATAATCTTTCTTTGTAGATCCAAAGATAATGTCATCCACATATATTTTGAACAAGCAAGATATGTCCTTTTGGTCTTTGATGAACATGTTTGGTCAAATCTTTCCTCTTTGAAAACCATTGCACAAGAAGATAATTGGCCAAAGTGTCATACAGGGCACTAGGTGCTTAATGCAGGCCTTATAATGCTTTCATGACCTTATAGATTTATCAGGTATGATCAGGATCTTCAAAGAGGTTGACATACATATACCTCCTCTTCAATCTGACCATACAGGAAGGCACTTTTTACATCCATTTGGTAGACCATAAATCCCATATAGGAAGCATAAGCTAGGAACATTCTTATTGCCTCAATTCTAGCCACAGGTGCAAAGACTTCATCATAGTCTATGCCCTCTTCTTGAGTATGTCCTTGAGCAACAAGTCTTGCTTTGTTTCTGATGACAATCCCCCTTTCATCTTTCTTATTTCTGTATACCCATTTTGTACCAATTGCTCTATGACCTTTAGGTAAATCCACAAGAATCCAGACCTTTTGTAGTTTGAACTGTAGAAGTTCCTCCTGCATTGCTTCTACCCATGCTGGATCACTAAGAGCTTTAGAAACTCTTTTTGGTTCTTCCTGAGAGAGGAAACAAGCAAAAAGACATGTATGAAGATCCTGATGAGTCTTCCCTTCATATATAGCACTAAGAAATCCTTGTTCAGAGTAAGAAGTTGTCATTCTTCTTGTTTGAACAGATGACTGCACATCACCAATCACATGTTCAATTGGGTGATCTTTGTGAATTCTTGTGTGAGGAGTGGTAGGTACTGCATAAGATTGTGGAATGTTCCCCAATTCAACTTCTTGGTCCTCCACTTGTGTGTCTTCAGATGCATGACTAGGTCCTACCAAGTCTTCAGGGGTAGCAGTATTAACTTCAAGGATAGCAGTACTAACTTCTCTACTACCAGTATTAATTTCTGGTCTGGCAGTATTAACTTGTTGAATAGTAGTACCATTATCCTTAAGACTTCTATCATCATGAAACTTTTCTGTAGCATTATTCTCATCTTGTAACCCATCTTTATCTTGTATTTGAGTATCAGCAACAGATCTTGATGCATCATCACCAAAATATGAAGCATCCTTCCAAATTGGCATTACAATGCAATCTTGATTATCTTGATCTTGTTGAGAATATGTACTAGACTCAAAAACTCCTTGTATACCTTTGCCAGTAATTCTGCCTCCATAGACTCCTCCACCAAAAGTAACATAACCTCCATCAAAGTCTTTGAAATCTGAAAGATGGGCTATGTTTCCAGTCATGTGCCTTGAGCATCCACTATCAACAAAGCCTTTATCATTTAGATGTGAATTGCTCTACACACAAAACTTATGAGGTTAGTTTTCTTTGGGGACCCAAGCCATTACTGACTTGGATTTGCCTCGTGCATCAATGTAAATATATTTGTTGAAAACAAGTGATGCACCCTTAGGT